>LZPO01076104.1:112185-128776 GCA_001675575.1 Neotoma lepida
CACACACACACATATTCTTAATGGAGTGTCTAAGTTTGGCAGAAAGATTGAGAAAGAAAATGCTGACCATTATCATAGATAAAAGGGAGGTAGAAAGGGTTCCCTTTATTTAATGTAGGATGGGAAAGCACAAATGAACTCTTTCAGGTATTGCTGCTCATGCCTGATACATCTTCATTAGCAGATAAGTTTTCAGTGACAAGCTAAGCTTAAGCACAAATTCTAAGAAAAAGGTGTGCACTGAGGGAAGTGGAGAGAAATGCAAATGGTCCATTCCAGATGACCTTAGCGGAGGATAAACGCAGTGGTGGAAATAAATGAATGCTGCTGAAATGTAGAGTTGACAAAAGAAATAAATACTGTCTATTCTTCTGCTCAGAATTATATGGGGAAGTAAATATAAGTGTGATGAGTAAGAACGTAGGGAACTTTGCTAATAGAGTCAACATGAATACTGATGATTCTAAGGAAAATAGTTAGAAAAATCCAGTCTGAATGTAAAGGAAGTCCCAAGTAGTTCTTCAGTTTTCTTTTATCCATGCCCAAGAATCCTATAGGGTACAATTTATTATTCCATGTCACGTTTTCAATAATAATAACAAGATAAAAATTTATGTGGTAAGTTTAGCATACTTCAACTTTCTTGTTCAGCGATATATAAAGTAATCAGACATTTTACAAGCAATGATGCCTTAGATTTGAAAATTCTATAGTACAATGGCCTAAAGAACTATATAAAACCATGCATTGCTATAACTGTTTCTATTTGAACTTAAAGAAAATATAATTTCAATGTTATAATATCCCAGGTAACAGAGCAAAGTGAAAATCTCCCCAGTTCATTTGGTGGTAATAATAAAACCTTATTATCAAAACTCTAATAATAATGGCACATACACACACACACACACACACACACATACGCACACATGCACACACACACACTCACACAAAGGAGAACCAGAGTTTGGTTTAATTTGCTAATAAGGTACAATAATTATAAACAAAAGACTTTCAAATTAAATGTAATAGCATATTAAAAGCAAAGCATACCCAACTAAGAAGTTATTAAAGAAATAGAGTGATAGTTTGTCACCAGAAAAACAAGCTATAAGCATATTGCCTTTCACAAAAAAGAAAATACACATAAAATTAAGTCAATGGATGATGTGTAGTCATTTTATAAAATCTAGCAGTGTTTTCTAATAAAGATGGTAAGTAAGTTGGCTCCCAAGGACATGAATTTGCAAATCTTAGCAAGGAATATTGAAATGAATAATGAAAGTATGAAGGCACTTCTATTAAAATAAAAAATAAGACAAGAAAAAAGTGATACTCCTTACAAATCTCTGTAACACATACCTACATCAGTTCTTATTTTCTATCTTTTCCCCCCAAACCTACAGAAACTATGACTAGAAAGCTGTATTTTATGTGGAAAGACATAAAACCCACCNGAAAATTTGCTGCTGTGATAACAGCAGTATTTCTAGGATTTGCAAATATGGTTCATAGTTTTGATGTTTTTAGCTATTCAAGCCAGAGAAGAAAATCAAACTAAATAGTCAGTACAAATATCCTGAGAAAAGTATAAATGTTTTGGGATGCTATGAACAAACAAACAGAGAAGATAAAGCCAAAGGAATGATCAAATTTTATTGACCTAATGATAGAATTCCATAGCAATGTTCTGTGTGGTAAATGCACATAGATCCTTTGATTTTCCCTGAACAGATATTTCTGAGTAGCTGTTCCATGACAGCCACAATTTGGGGTGTAAGGAATATAGAGATGAATTGAAAGTCCTATGGAGACTCTATTTTAGTGGAATAAGAATGGACAAAACACTTTCTAGAAATCAGTGAGATATCAGACAGTGAACATTGTGACCAAAATAAAACAGCACTGAAAAACAGGTAGAGAGAGACACCACATAAGAAGTATCCATTTATATCTGGTAGTGATGAAGGTGAATGACTGGAGAATGAGACACAAACTCACAATTCTGAATTTGTCACTCTTAAGAATAACTAATGAATAACACAAATGAGGAAAGTGCCCCTTTACTCTTCTGACAAATATCTAAAACATGCACNTAAGTCAATCCTTTAACAAACATGTACAGGAACTGTGGATGGACAGCTATACTCTCTGTAGACATAAAACACTATTGAAAGATGTACTGCTGGAATGATGTCAATGTTTCTAACATTAACATTTAACATCTACCATTTAAGCTGCACATGGGTACAGCACAGCTGGTAGAAGACTGAAGACAGAAAACTTCCTTGTTTTGTCTGGAAGCTGAGAATATTAGAAGATGAGGATGAAGCAGAAGGATACAGACATGTCCCACTTGCAGTGTCTGGGCATCCTCTGTTCTCTGATAGATAATCAGAGTTCCTTGGCTCCAAGGGAGAAAATCTACATGAATTGAAACCAGGAAGACAATTGACACATTAAAATCACAATAGATTGACAGAGAAACATGTTAAAAACACCTTACAGACAGATGTGTATATTATATAGACATTGCATGCCCACCTCCCAGACAAAAGTCCTGTATGAGACTTTCAGGTCCAACAACAGCTGAAGACACATACTCTGCATCACTGCTTTCAAGAGGACAGCCATTTTCCTTACACCAGGCTTGAGATCCAGGCAATATGTCTCAGTCCCTAAATGGAGTGGCAGTCAGGAACTTAGGTCCTCCTGACCAGCCATGATCCCACATCCATTTGGAGTCTTAGTCGGGTAACACTCTCCTGGTCAAGGTTTAAAGGCTGGACTGATTCTTCCAGTTTTTGCTTTTTTGCTTTAATCACTTCTGACTCCTGGGAGCACAGCTGTCCTTCAACCTTAGCTCAACATTACACCCCCCTCAAAAAAAAATCAAGCTTAAAATTTGTTGAAGCAAATATGTTCAACACAGAGACTGTGAAAACCATGGGGGTGACTTTTGAGGTGCTTAGGAGAGCAGTTTCCTTTGAAGGGAAGTTGGAACATGAGAATCACCAAGAGAGATGGATGAGATATGGAAAGGTACCCTCCAATTACTTTCCCTTAACAAGAGACACTGACAAGCAGCTTGGTGTCAGCTGACCTAAGGACTTGCTTTAGTGTACAACAGGGAGGAGGGAACTGCACAGTGTTCTGGCTTTATGTTGGNGCCAGAGCTCAGCTTTCAGAGAGCAAGGCCCTGGGTAAGAGCTTNGATTCTAACTTGAGCAATACCAGGACTCCTCACTCTTTGGAGCCCTGTCACCATCTCCTGAAGATAGCCTGAGATGTTCAATGTCCTGACCATCTCTAAAGGGCCTATATGGACTCTTTCCTCTAGGACACACCTCTTCTAGACCAGAGTTTTCAACCTTAGGCAACTATGTCCCTCTAGGACCCTTGGCAATGTTCTGATGTTGGAGAAGTCTAGAAAATGTAGAGTTCAGAAATGCTAGCAAATTATTTACCATCCATGGTCAGCATCAACTACAGCAAAGTCCACTCTTGCTGTACACAACAGCTCTAAGGATGACAATCCCATTCCAGATAAAGAAGCCACAAAACTGTATAGTCCTAGGAGTCCCTTTCCTATGCCTTTGCCCTGGTGTAGCCATCTTTTTAAGGTGCTACACAGTTGTTTTATTTTGTTTTACTTAAATTGCTTCCAATCCTTTGAATTTTTGTAACATACATTTATTTATTTATTTGTGTGTGTGTGTGTGTGTGTGTGTGTGTGTGTGTGTGTGCATGCCACAGTGCATNTGCAGATAGGAGAGGACAAGCTGCAGGAGTAAGTTCTCTTCTTCAACTATGTGGGGGTCCCAGGGATTGAACTCTGATCATCAGGCTTGGCAGCAGGTGCCTTGACTCCGTGGACTATCTCACTGGCCCCAATTATTGCCCATTGTATTCCACTAAAATTATAGCTGTATTTTCAGATACCAAGAGAAGTTCAATTCACCAGAAAACTTTGCTNTTACTTTTTTTTCCCCAAAAAAGAGTGATTCGCAGCCAATTAATCCATCCTTTGGAGCAGACCAAAATGATTTAATCGGTAGTTCATTCACCCTTTTGTTTGTGCCTCAATTGTCTCTCCAGCTGAAGCCCGACAGGAAGCCAGTGATATTAAAACCCATCTCATTAANGAAGACTTCCCACCAGCTGCTGTAGACTACCTGCCCAGCTCCTGGAGCATCATGCCCCATGAGCAGAGAAAGAACTGGATTTCAGGGGATGTGTCTGGCTGCCAACGTGTGAGGAAACTGACTGCTGACAGGAAGTGTTGACAAGCCTTTAGGAACTGAGTTGCTCAGCAGGACCCTGCTAAGTGCTGGCGGTAACAAAAGGCATTTTCTTAGCCTCTTTAAAGATAAATATGAAAGGGAATAAAATGGGAAAGAGCAGAGTGAAGATGGGGCCATTATTGGAGANCCAGCTGAGTAGGCACCAAGAAGAGGGCAGGAGGGTGGAGAGGAAGTGTGTGTGGGGGGGATTAGAGTTTTTTCCCTACCCACCCTATTCAGTTATTTCTGCATTTTTATAAAAGTAAGATTTGATGCAGATCTCCAACCCACTCCTTTACTGAAGTTTCTTCTTAATTCAAACTTGTAATCCAGAGGTCTCTGACATGGGCTATTGAGTTACTATGGAAGTCAGTCATGAAGGAAGGGCCAGGTCCTGGCACAAGTTTCCTCAGCCCTCAATGGTGTGGCTGGACAACAGCTGGAGGAACACCCACCTCATCTAAATGGCCAGGGCATGAAAATTTATGGAAAGAGGGCATTTGATGTGAAGATTAAACCTGCATTGACTGTACTTGAGAGGAGTGAGAGTCCACAAAATGTGGAGGCTTTGGGATAGGAGGGCATGCCATAGCAGCAGCCATCACTGCCTCTGGATCACTTGGCTGGGGCTGCAAGNAGAGTGGAGTGTCATTGGGGTGTGTGACAGGATTTGTGTTAATACTTGAATGTGTGTTCAAGACGGTGATATAATCATCTCNTTTCTTCCAACTTTACCATATGACTGATTAAATGCCTTATCTCTCTGTCTGTTCACCCTCCAGCCTTTCATAATTAAATTCAGGTCATATCAGGATTTCCTTTTTCCTTATCAAGTTCACTGACTGAGAGGCCGACTTAAACACCTGGTGTGAGCATAAAAGCTTAGCGAGATCCGTAGCATTTGCCTCAGCCACAGCTGAGAGCCTCAACTGATATGAGCTTCACAGCCTGGAGGTGGTTTTCGATCTTCAGTGGCTCCGTGTTCTTTCTAATCAGAGATGATTCTCACTGGGTAAGGTTTTTAATTGTGATGGCTTATATATTTTATCTAGAGGTTATTTCCCAGGGGGAGGAAGGGAGGAAGAAAAAGGGAAGAGGAAATGAAGGAATAAAATTTCTGATTTGCCATGTTCTGTGGTTAGACCCCTGAGCCTTCCAAAGAATAAACATAGCACATTTTTAAAGGGGCAGCAGCTTTTCTCACAATAAATGAATGAGTATTCTTGAGTAGCAAAGCCTTCAGGAGCAGCTGTGAGATCTCATCATTAGGGCATCATGTCTCCTGTCTCCCGTTGGGCAGAACAAGCCTGCGAAGATGGAAGGTCATCTGGAAAGGGAGCTGAGAATTAGACAGGACCAGCATGCTGAGGCAAGCTCTGTCTGACCTTTGAGAAGGTGGGAGGCAGAATCAACAAACTCCTTCTGAACCTTCCGAGCACATTCTAACCAGTTTTCCCATCTCTCCAGGAACACNCAGAAAGGCGGAAATGAGTCTCGCTAGCAGGAAGGACTCGGTGAGTAGAAAGCACAGAAATCTGTGAAGCACTCCTTAGCAAAGAGTAGTATTTATGTCTTAACATCTACTTGAAAAAGCAAATTGAGGCCTGGTGAACTTGCCTGATAAGTGCAAGACCCCATTACCAAGTAAATTAATAATTAACCAATTAATTAAAAACAGAGTGTATGTATTGGGACTGTTTCAAAGACTCACAATTCCCTTGTACTCAAAACAATATTGATTCTAGTCACCACCAACTCTACAGGGTAGAGTGAAATCATTAATATAGTATGCTTCTCAGAGGAAAAANAATTTCAAAAACCATAATCCAAAACCAACTGATTCTAATAGCACTCCAAGGAGAAACATGTTAAAAACAAACAGAAATACATAAAACTATAATTCAGAACGTCAACCAACATTGAGAAAGATAGAGGAAAATGACACCATTGTCATCAGCTTGGCAGTACCTGTGTGTGTGTGTGTGTGTGTGTGTGTGTGTGTGTGTGTGTGTGTGTATCCTAACATTTATGTATTAGGAAAGAAAATGAGAAAGAAGCCCCGCGAAGATAAACCCTTGAATCAGGTCGTGCTGGAGCAGGGCTTTCTCCCCTTTGTGTAATCCTGAGCAAANAGCCTTTGTCAACAGGCAGGACTAATAATTTACAAACACTGCTCTCTATGCCATTATAAGATGAGGTGAGAGCGATGTGAGAACAGGAAGGAATGGGGTGTGAAGAACTCACCACAAGACACCCGTGACAGAACATGTAAATGTTGTAGCCAAGTGCATTGCCATGGATGGAGCCATTGAAGCAACTGTGCCCATGTTGGAAGAAAACAGACCATCATGGCATGTCCTTTTAGAGACCATCTGATGATAACAGAAAGAGAAAATTTATGAGCTGATAAGGCCCAGGGCAAAGGAACATGTGAGCTTCCAGAAGGATCCAGGCAGAAGGTGAAGTAGAACATATATTGGAGGGGACATTATTCAGTGTTCTACACTGACTCAAGGAAACAAGAAAAGGCTTTTTGTTTGTTTTCAGTATTTTAAATCCTTTTGCACACAGTTTATCAAATTGATGTANTAGTTGAGCCTCCTCACTAAGAGGCTAGGATTCCTGAAACCACACACTGTGGTAATAGAAGAACTGCATGCCTTCCTGAAAAATTATTTAGTTACGAAGTTGTATAACAGGAAGCTGGTGGGGTTAAAATATGCATTTGGAAGAATCAGCTTGAGGATAATAACTGTGCATTGTGTATAGCAATATGACAGAAGCTATTTTAAGAAGTGCAGGAAAAGTATTACTTAGGATTGTCAATATAATCACATAGATTTTTCTTCCTTTTTATTATTTTTCATTACCTTTCTAGGTTGGCATANAAAGTAATGGCTTTCATTAGCAGGTCTGTATACACATGTGTCCCCATGCTTCCTTTTCATTCACCCTCCCCTNTGTCAACCTCCTTCCCCACTTCCCCTCTGGCAGGTTCTCCTCTCTCCCTCAAATAATGTAGCCATCTGCTTTTACATGTATTCCAATGCCCTCTTCCCTTCCTCCCTTCAGTTCTCATATATATTAATAATTGTTTCAAATGAGCTACAAAATTCTGAACATTTCTCCAAGCAGAAGACAAAGTCAAAGGACAAACTAGGAAAGAAAAAAAATACAATTAGAGACAAAAGGAATCATGCAAAAGGCTCAGACAAGCCCCAAATTCTTCTGCTGATGACCCTAGGCATTTGCTCAGTGGACCGGGTCCCTTTCTTTGGACAGTTGGAAGGATGTGTGCATNAGTGTGACTGCACAGCAGGAGCTAAGGCACAAAGGAATTCTCTCCTTTGTCTTTGCCTTCTCATTCTTTAAGGGAGGCCTGGGAGCAAACATGCAACCCCAAGGTGTTCTATGATATATAAAAATTCTTATAAATCAGTAAAAATACTGACAGAACAGAATTAAATAGGCAATGGCTGTGCACAGAGAATTCATTAAGAAGGAAAGGTACTAAAGGGCTCTAAAAGACTCAGCCATGGGATAATCACTGATGCTCACTCAAGGAAGTTTGGGACTGAGAGGATGGCTTGGGGTAAAACCATATCAGTTCTGTTACAGCTCTTGGCCACCATGGGCACAATGAGTCATAATATTATCCTCTATCATAGCATGGTAATATTTACAAAGAAAAATATTGCAACAGTTTTATAATTTCTGAGGGTTGTAGCAGTCACTGCTCTATGGTCTTAACCACAGGAAAACACTGAGATTGTCAATATGTCTATTTTAAGGAAACTATGTATTTCATCACTTCTTTATGTGTCTTGTGTATGTTTCTGTGTGTGTCTCTGTCTCTGCACATCCATGTGGGGTGCCTGCAAAAGCTAGAAGATGACATCAGATCCCTGGGAGCTGTCGTTACAGTGACGTGAGCCATCCAACATGGGTGTCAGGAATCAAATTGTGGTCCTCTGAAAGAGCAGCAAGTTATTAACCNTTCCACTGTCTCTCTAGCTCCCCAACTTGTTTTTAAGACATGTTCTCTCACTAGGATCTGGAGCTCACTAATTGAAGTAGAAGGCTGACAAGTGAGCCCCAGGGATAGTCATCTTTCTGCCTCCCAGGTACACCATGCCAAGCTTTTCATGGAATTCATGCCTAACTGCTTGCACAAAAATCACATTGCTGGCCGAACCATTCCCCCAGCATCTCAGTTACATATTAAATCTCCACTGTGGAAGGCCATAAGATTACCATAGACTCTACATCCAAGCAATTTGCTTGCTGATAGTGGGAATATTCTAAGCACTTGAGTGCCAGGGTGGCCATGTCATCAGAGCATTAAGTAACAATAGAAGTTCAAGGTGTCAGCTCACCAGGAGGCAACTCTCTGATGGGTGAATCTTGGATAGGGAAGGCCCTGAGACCACAGACCTCAGAATGTCTTTTGCTTTTCTGCTGTGCCTTTACATGTTTGCTGCTGCTGTCTTTCTCTTGTATCTGGCATGGTGTGAATGGGTGTGGGGAGATCCCCACTGCCTGTAATGTAGTGTGTTTATCTCATGGAAACTTCCCGTTCTACTGGGCATTTTTACCTGTGGATTACTATGAAGATGATTCCTTCCTAAGCTGTACTGTCTAATTGATAACAATGATGTTAGATTAAATAGAGTTTTGAGGATTAAAATTAAACAAGGAAGTGTCAAACAGCTAGAACACATGAGTTTGTATTGAGGAGTCTTATAGAGTGTGGCTTAGGTTAATGATTAAGAAAAACAATTGAGTTCNAGTAGCCCAGCTAGCTTAAATTCTNTTAACTTTAATGTTGGGAGATGTGTTCACAGGTTTTGGGGTACAACATAGCTGAAACAAAGTTTTGAAAGTTAGACTAAGATGNTTTTTGTCAAATAGCTTTGAGGTGAAAAGCCCAAGAAGACAATCTAAAGTTTTAGAAAGGCACATAGCTGAGTGAGGGACTTGTTAAGGTCAGAGAACAAGAACAAAGCAGCCCAATTATCATTTGCTGATGTGCCTTTCTTGCTAGGATTGGTTGATGACCAAAGGTGATGATTAATTTCTTCTACCCATTTCTGCCCTCAATCTCCNGATATGAAAAACTATTGATGAGTAGGTATGCACCCTAAAGATTTAAAGTAGAGCTGACTGATTCTTTTTCATATATAAAAATTTAGGTGTGTGATTCCTTTAAAATTCCTTATCAGATTACCTTTCAAGGTAAGTAATAAAGTAATTGGTCCTTTCTTTGTAACTACAAAATGCAGCCTGCCAATAAAAGACCTGACTGAGAAGAATATCTTGCTTGCCTATATGGTTAATTGTAGTGTGAANCCTAATTGTTCTTAATAATAAAATCCCTGAGTCAGATATCAGGGTAAAAGCTGAAAGATCAGAGAAGCAGAGCAGCCAGCCACTAGAGAGACTTCTTACCTCTACCAAATCCTCANCCTGAAAGGGCCCAAGCTCCTCTTTCTACCCTGCCTTTTCACTTCCTCTCTCTGCCCATCCATACCACTTCCTGTTTCCTCCTCCCAAGTGCTGGGATTAAAGGTGTGAGCCACCACTGCCTGGCCTCTAGTGGTTAGCTCCACCCTCTGATCTCCAGGCAAGATTTATTTGTTAAAGCACAAACAAAATATCACCANAGTTAATCTATAACAAGTTGCTTGGGTATGAATGTATGTGGGTTCTTGGGATAATTTATTTTTTACCTGTAATACATAAAATGTTTAATCACATAAGGGAGATGAAAATCATGTTTTTACCTGTATTCATTATAATCATTCATTTGAAAAATAGAATGTAACCACATTGTAATTCCTATATTGCTTGAAAAACTTTGTTGGAGTATATAAGCTGTAGGAAAAAGTATACAAAACAAGAATACAGAAGAATAGAGAATAAAGAAGGAAACCATCAAGAGAAAGTGTGAGTGTCTTTTTTCCTAACCCCTTCAGATAAAAATGTCTAGTACGCACCAACTCCGTGACTTCCCTTTGAGNTCTGTGCACCTGGAGGCTGGCGCCCTAGACAACAAAACTTGAATGTTAAGTTGTTTGTGGTTGCNGTCTGTCTGGAGTGCAATCCTTTCAGGTAAGTCTAAATCCCACTATCATCTGTCTTTTCTCATTCATTACACTTTGCCACAGCCTGTGTTCCAGACAAGCATGGTAACTCGTCACCCCTTATGCAGGCCCACACACTGTTTGTCTCATTTTCTCCAGTTGGGATCACTTCATCTCACCACTTTGTCCCAGTGTTTTCNANGACAATGACTCCTGTAAGCCCTTTCCTCATCCTGCTAAAAGTCTCTACTTCAGTGGTTCTCAACCTCCCNGACACTGTGACCCTTTAATACAGTCNCTCATGTTGTGGTGACCCCCAACCTTAAAATTATTTTCATTGCCACTTCATAACTGTAATTTTGCTACTGATATGAATCATAATGTAAATATCTGATATTTCTGATGGCCTTAGGTGACCCTTATAACAAGGTCACTGGACCCTCAAAGGGGTCATGGCCCACAGGTTGAGAACCACTGCTCTACTTCTGTCATTACCAGCCTTGCAGTGTATTCTACTGCATGCACGTAATCTGGTCTTTCCTGTCCACAAAGCTTTCAATGCTCTTCATCTGTCTTAGGACAGTAACTACTCCCTAGATGTGTCTACATCACCCATCACCTATGGCACATTGTAATTGGGCCATGTATGATCAAGAATAAGTTAATGCAAGACCCAAACAATGAACAAATAACAAAATCAACAGTTACAAAATTACCAAAAAACAGATGATGCCACAAATGCGTGTCCATCCAGGAATGATGCACCTGCAAGTGACACGTGGCATCATCCCAAGAGAACAAAAATACATCTTAAGTGTGATCCATTTCAGGGAACACACAGGGAAATCAGGTGGAAGCAGCAACCTTCCAATAAACTACCTCCACCCACCTGCTAACCCTAGCAGGGCACATTCCCATAAGCTGTAATTTTTTTAGCCATGGGNCTGTGTCTGTCAACCTGCCCAGGGCATTGGTTTTATTTTTAGACATAATGAACTGTAATCCTAGTACCTATTCTAAACTAAATTAACATGTTTATTACTCTCCAATAAAAGCATTAGGCCACACATTACCCATTTACTTCAGCTGGAATGCTAAGTATAATGTTCCTTTTCAACTGAAACCTGAAATAACTCATATTTAGAATATGTGACTTCACATGAGGCACCTCAATTTGGTCCTGTTAGACACCCTTGCCACCAGCTTATTTTAAACCATCAATGGCAGAGCCACTGGTGTTTCCTTGGCCTGAGACACAGTGTGTTTTCTTGGATAAAAGAGAGTCAAGCTGAGAATTACCGAGTTTCTGAGCCATTTTCTGTTCTATATATCTGATAGTTACTCCCTGCTGCTTTTTCCTTCTGTATTTCCAGTTGCACATACCAGGTTTCTACTTGAAAATATAGTCAGTGCACTGGAGAATCTGCCATTTCAAACCTCTCCCTTTATTTTTTATTTAACAAAGGCTTGGCCCTTGTAACACCCCCAGTGAACTCAGAGTGTTAGCACAACTTTGGGGAAACTTCAGAATTGGAAGTCTGACTTAATTTCCCTCCAAGCCTTTTCCTCTAAGCTGCTGTGACTGTTGACTCCACTTGAAATCTCCCTCTCTCTCTCTCTCTTTCTCTCTCTCTCTCTCAATTTAATTGATGAAATACAGAGAAGAGAATACATACTGGTGAATGTTCCCAAACTGAATTCACAAAACCAAATCTAGAAGCAGACAGTACCCATTATCTTTAAAGTCAGTCATGTATGTGTCTACTCCCTGTCCCTAAGAGGAAGGCATATGTATTAGTACTCTCCAGTATAAAATTTCAAATTCAAATTGAGATTAAAATCACATATACCCACCCAAACCCTTTGAATAAGAAATGTATATGTATTCCATCAAAAAAAATCTACAAGAGTACTTGCAACTACATTGAGCTTCAAGCCAGAAATGTCTAGTGTCAAATGGTCAACCCTGAAAACATGCACACAAGTAACATACAGACTAGGCAGGTTGTAATTAGGAATATATGTATATAATATATATATATATATATATCTATGAAGTAACAATTAATGAAAAATATGCTATGCATTTTAAAGAGAGTAAGGAGGGATATATAAGAAGGATGTATTCCAATGGTTTGTGTGGGTATATGTGGTTTTAACCTCAATATGAATTTCAAATTTTATGCTGGAGAGTGCTAATATATATGCCTTCTTCTTAGTTTGTTGACCAATTAAATATCTCCTTTCATGGAATACCCAATTGATTAATTTGCCTAGATTTCAGTTAGGTCATCAATCATTCTCTTATTTCTAGGGAATCTATCTATCTGTCTGTCTATCTATCTATCTATCTGTCTGTCTGTCTGTCTGTCTATCTATCTATCTATCTATCTATCTATCTATCTATCTATCTATCTACCTATGTGCAGACATGTATGTATGCATAATATGTATACTCATTATGTATGTATATATGGGATATATGCATTCTAAATTTCTAAATAAATTCTACATTGTGAGTTGCCTATACACCCTCTTGATGTGTTTGATGGTGAATAAAATCTCTTGATTTTAATCTAGATGACCACCCAAGTCTTCTTTTGTGCTTAAACATTTTGTACCACATTTAGGAAGTGAGTTCACTTCCATTTAGTAAATATATCATCCCATGTTCGTGTCTAAAAACCTTCATTTAGAGTTACAATTAAATCTGAGTTGACTCTTCCATGTAGCTTGAAAGAAGCCAAGGGAATCCCTCTTTCTTTGACTTCCTTTGTCTTAGCAGCACTGTGTTTAGTGAAATACAACAGTCCCCATGGTGCTGCAGCCTTGCCCTCTTCATGATCCTGTGATCACACAGGTGGGGACTATTTCTAAACAATCAATTAAATTCCATTATTATATTGGCTAGTCAAGTCAAACTGACTAGATTTCCTTGTCTTCTTCCTACTAGGCACCAGCAACNGGTACCTTAGTTCTTCCGTATCCTCCTCCTCTTGCTTCTTTTTCCCATATCAGTTTAAGACTTGGCTTATTTATTGCTGTCCTCCATATTCCCACCAAAACAGCAAACAAACAAACAAAAAACCAAACTGTCANGGCCTTATCTAGAATTCTGTTGACTTTATATACTACTTTGGGAGAAGAATTAACATCTTGAAAAAGTGATTTTTTTTTTTTTACTTCTGAATACAGTTTACCCCTGCTTTTAGTCAGGTCTTCATCTGTCTCAGCAAAGTTATTTAGGCTTTGCATATGTGCTATAGAATTGGTTTTATTTTATAATCTATTAAAAATTAAAAATCTTAAAAATGTAACATTTTAAAAAGTGTGTGTGTGTGTGTGTGTGTGTGTGTGTGTGTGTGTGTGTATGATTTTCATGTGTATGTGTACAGGTAGACATGTGCAGTGGAGTACACGTGGACATCCAAAAGCAACTTTAAGGAGTGGATTGTTCCATCTTGTTGAGGCAGGATCTTTTGTGTTTCTGCTATACTATTACTCTGGGTTAGTTGGCCATCCAGCTTCTGGAAGNTTCTCTTGTCTCTGCCTCCTATCTTGTCACTGCATCTGTCTTTTGAATGTGGCTTTCAGGGATTGAACTCAGGTCATCTGCTTGCAAAGCAATCAATTTTACCTGCTGAGCCCTTTCATGAGTCCCCTCTGAAAGCTAATGTACTCCTGGCTACTGATGTGACTTAGTGTCAATGTCTCTCAAAAGGTACGTGTCAAACTCCTTTCCACTGTAGAGATGAACATGATTACAGTAAGGCCTTCATGATGAGATTAATACCCATATCAAAAAGGAGTCAAAAGATCTTTATCTGCCGTTTAGGGACACAGAGAGCAGATCATCTGCAAACCCGAAAGATGACCCTCTCAAAGACCCACATCTACAATTACTTTGTTAGCGTCCAGAATTATGAGAAAGGCATGCATGCTTTTCTAAGACATCCAATGTATTATACTGTTGTTATAACAGCCCATAATGAATTAAATAACTACTACAAATGACTTAGTCATGGCCTGTATCGTATATGACCAACCAAATGACAACAATGCACAGACTTATTTACATACATTTCAATAAGCAAATCTTCCAAAGCATTATAATGATATCAAATGACTATGAAGACTTCTGGACCCTCAGCTGCCGTACTTGCCAAAGCACTAAATGGTATGAAAGAGAATCATCATTTAGCTCACAGATCATATTTCAAGTAGAAAAGCTAGAGAGGTCTTGCACATTTTTCATTATTTTTCTTGTGTTAATGTTATGCTTCTGTAAATGCACATTTGCATCATTTTTTCTTGTGTTCATGTTGTACTTTGGTAAATGATATTATTTAAAGCTCTGCCACAGTGATTTTTGAACTAATTAATTCCTTCAGCATTTTACTTCCCTTAATGAAATCAACTTTCAGATGCCATTGTTTCCAAAAAATCATCTGTTTCTAACAGACTCTCTGGTTGTTTTGCTCTGCCATGTTTGGAAAAGCAAGCCAGGCTATCCTGGCATCAAACTCTTTCAAAGGAAGGCAACATGTTTTTCTATTCTCTATTTCCTATTATCTTTTGATAACGTTAAGCTGAATGTCGCTCACATTAAGTCATTCCCTTATAGTTTATGAGTAAACTTACTGGGTTTTTTTTAAAGGAGTTTAATAAATTGGCAGTATTCTATTTACTATTTATTATAATAGGTAAATAATAGATGAAAATACATTCTGTCAGAGCTCAATAAGATCTATTGATTTGTTAAAGAAAACATACCTTTGTCTCTCTATTTTCCCCTAAAGGCTCATTATGGTATTAGTCATAAACTAAGAGAAATAATGGCTCACATTTTAGAGGATTTTTTGCTAGGACAGAAATCTATCATGTAAAAAATTTAAATGGTTCATCTGGGGCTATCAAAGGCACAATTAATCTAAAACCTTCCTATGACCCACATTCATACACTCGTCCTTCTCAATTGCATGGTTCACAGCTTAGACCAAACATTTATTTTTACTTGCTCTGTCATGCTTTATAGAAAAAACATGGGTTTTTCCTCAGATATGGCAGACAGCAAAGTGGTGCTGCTTTTGAACCTGTACTTTTAGGGAAAACAAATTAAATTATATTAAATGTAAACAAACAAAAAACCTCAACTTTTCTTCTTAATCAGTCCTTGTCTCTGGAATCTCAACTACGTCCATTCATGAAAACACTAGTGACAGACACATGCACATGTATTTCTGAACTTTATCTGGGGTAGACAAAGGGACTTCAGTATTACTAGTGGTAATTTTGATTGGTGATGAAGTGACTGTCTTCCTAATGAGACACTTCCAAGAGAAGTCTGTGGGAAGCTGCTTCATTGATCATAAAATTTTAAAATGTTCAATCCACATGAATTCTAAGAAGTCACCCATTGTGGAAGAAAATAGACAAATACTATAGTATTTGGAACATATGGAAACAAATACACAAATCNACTAAAAGAAATATACATTAAAATGTTAAAAATTCACCCTTAAGCTCTCAGAATGCAAGTGGGTTTCATATGATCTCTAAATGCAGTGTTTCCTATATAAAGCTGAGGAAGGTATCAATAACTATTTAATAACATTTTGTAAGAAATAAAACAGATGACACCTCTGAATCACTATACAGATACTAATGCAAAATATTCAAGCAAGAGATACTGGTTCCTAACTACAATGTCTTCTGGTATATAGAACATCATTTCTTACCCTCATCATCCCTCACTCTAGCAAGGTTCTNCTGAGAGAGCTTGTTCCACAGTATTGTGATTCAGTTATGCCATCTCACCTTGAGGTGCTTGTAACTTTAATCTGTCTCTCTAGAGAATAGCAGTCTTGGAAGGGACATTTGTAGCCTCAGGATGTATTGGTAGAAGTTCTCCCATGAAACCCCAGACATATACTGTAGACAAGGCACCTGCTTCATTCATCCCCACAAAACCTCAGGCACACCATCTCCTAAGTGACAAGATTTACTGAAAACACGTTTGAAATTTTAATTCTTTACTAAGTTTGCGCAGACCTCCTTGTACGCACTCAGGTCTGTCCTCTGTCATTTTTCAATACTGACTGAAAAAGAAGTTTACATACTGATCACAGAATTACAGCTCAGAAAGTATCAGTAAGCAGAATAAAAATATCAAGTTTTTAGAGACATGATCTTCATAGACTTTTTGCAGTTGTATTACCACACAAG
>LZPO01076105.1:11807-36673 GCA_001675575.1 Neotoma lepida
AGAGGTCACTAGAGAGGCTCTGGGCTAGGCCTGTCTCCTTTCGACAACTTACTCTGACAAGACCTAATTTACTCAGGGAGACAAGCATTAATCTCATCCTTTGCTGATGTCCTTATGATGATGTAATTAACTTGCATTGGTCCCCACATCTTAAAGGTTTCACTGCCTCTCAATGTTGCCACTCTGGGGACCAAAGCTCCAGCATATGAGGGAACACAGCCAATCACATCCAAACCTCAGTAGGCAGCANTGTCCCTTACACTATCAAAGGGATTATTTAATTTTTTTAGTTGCCTTGTTTTATTCCTTTGCAAGTTTTTCTTTACTACTCTACTTTTGTTGCTTCTCNTATCAATGCCCCTATCCCAGTTTACAGATCTGAAGTTTTAATTCATCTACTCAGGTGAACACTCAAAGAGTTTACTAGAAATTCTAAGTCTCTTCTAACTTGAAATAAGTGCTTGCCAGGCATGATGGCACACACCTTTAATCCCAGCACTTTTGTGAAGCAGAGGCGGGCGGATCTCCATGTGTTGATACCATTCTAGTCTACACAGTGAGTTCTAGGACATCCAGGAGTATGGAGAGAGACCCTGTCCTCAAGACAAAAACAACAAAAATAAACAAACAAACAACAACAACAAAAAGCAAAAGAGAGAGAAAGGAAGGAAGGAAAAGAAAAGAGGAGTGTTTGAGCAGCATTGTACCTCTGATCCTGCATATAAGTTTTGGCTGTGCCTGCCCTCGTGTGTGTGTGTGTGTGTGTGTGTGCATGAATGCACACATGGTATGTTGATACATGTACAGGTACACGTCAGTGTGAGTACATGTACCTATGCATATGTGCCCATGCATGTGGAGATCAGAGGACAACCTCTGACATCTTTCCACAAGCACTGCTTATGTCACTTGCTTTTGCAGTTCAAGGTCTCTCTTTAGCCTGGAACTCACTGGGAAGGATGGACTGGCTATTTATAGTCACAGACATCTACCTGTCTCCAGCCCCAGTGTGTGTCACCAACTATGACTGACACTTCTGTGTGGGTTCTAGGGATTAGATTAAATTCCTAGTGCTCCTGAGTCAAGAGCTTTACTGGTTGAGCCATCACTCCAGCCTGCTTCCCTTTTTACATGAAGCAGGTCTTTCTTCAGCTTGTTAACTTGTCATGACTTCCTACCATGACACTAAAATTCAATTGTAGTTTGTCATTTCANGTGTGATTCATGTAATATATAGTATATATTATGTACTATATTATTATTACTAATATTATTATATATCATACTTTGCTTTACATGCCACGGTGTATGTATGGACGTCAGAGTAAATTTACAAGAATCAGCTTTCTCCTTGTACCACTTGGGTTCCTATGAGTGAATTTAGGTCATCTGGCTTGGTAACAAGTGCTTTTTTCCACTGAGCTGTCTTCCTGGCCATACTAGTGGGTTTTTTAGTACTGTTGATAAATGAAAAATAAAATATTCTTGATGACCATTGTAAAAAATTTTTATCTGAAATCTGGGAGAGGGCATCCTAAGCAAATTGAGCAATCACTTCTAGTTTAAGAAAAGCGGTATGTTTTTCTTATGAGCACTATTTTAGCTACTTTTCTTGTTTCTGTGANAAAATATGCCAGATAACATCAACCTAAGGAAGGGAGGGAGTATTTTGGCTCAGAGTTTGAGGGTACAGTCCGTTGTGGCTGTGAAGTCATGGCAACAGGAGCCCAAGGCAGCTGGCCACACTCTAGCAGTAGTCTGGAAGCAGAGAGCAATAAACACTAATGCTTGCCACTCTTTCTCCTCCATATGCAGTCTTGGAACCCAGCACATGTACTGAGGCCACCCACATTTAGANTATGTCTAAGTGTCTTAATTAATCTGATCTAGAAAGTCCCATATTACCATTCCCAGAGCCTTGTCTCCTAGGCCCTTCTGATCTTGCTAAAAATCAAGTCTATCACTTTGAAACTATTTTCTCTATCTCTTGTCTCCATAAGTTCATGGGCAACTCATAATGCAAAATGCATTCAGTTCAACTTCAAGAGTCCCTGTCATTTCCAACAGTTCTAACGTTGTGTAAAAGTCAAAAGTCTGAAGTCTCTTCTGATACTCAAGGCAATCTTTTAACGCAGTGGCATAGATTAAATATTTCCATTCTTATGGGGAAGAATGAAAGCATGGCAAAGAATGATCAGATCCAAGCAAGACCTCAATCCAGCATGGCAGATATCACCTGTGGCTTGTGGTAGACTCACCTGGGCTCCAAAAGGCCTCACTCCTCCCTAGCTCTGCTGCCTGGAGCACACCTCACCTCTTTCTGTGCATGTGGTTTCCTGTAGTCAGTGTCCCATGGTTCTGACATTAACATNTTGGGCTCTTCATTGTAACTTAAGCTTCATCTTCCTTGAAGCAATGGCCTTCCAAGCTCTCTATAGAGACCTCAGTCCTGGCAGGCATTACCATGTGTTGCCTGGCCTCAGCAGCCCTCTGGGAAAGGCACAGCATCATATGACTCTTTCATGGTCTAATATCTTTAATGATTATAGCTATTGCTCTACACCTGCCTTGTATATAATTTAAAGCTTCTGTGCATTCCTTTCCTTGCCCAAACTCATATTTCCATACCTTTCTGCTGTCTTTGTAGACNTGAATAAGAGCAGAGAACAGCAACCATTCAACAGCCTAGCTGGTATCTTGTCTTGAAATTCTCTCTACCGAACAAATCCCTCTGTTATTTTTAATGCGGCCCATTTGAGTTGTCTGGACATGGGCAGAGTGTGTGCATGTTCTTTGCCAGAATGTAACATAAGTGACATCCAGTCTGGTTCTCTATAGAGTCCTTGCTCCCATCTGAAACCTTGAGCCAGTTCTCCCCTGTGCCTATGTCTCTCAGCTCTGTGATCTTCTGAACTTTCCCAGTGTAGTAGGATAGGCCCATAGGATCNAGGAAATTAGCTCAGACCAGTTGCCAAGGCATGCACATAATGTANTTCCTTATGAGCCAAACTAGAGTCTGCCTGAAGGTGTAGCAACAGGTGCNGTCAGAGTTCCTGGTCACTGTCAGAGGTCCTGATTGTACAGAGTTTGCCTGAGAGCCTAGCAACAGTTGCTATCATAGTTCCTGATCGATGTCAGAGTTCCTGATCNTGCCCAGNCAATGAAGGATGACCATTNAGACTGGGTGCTGGGAGGAGGGTATATAAGGCTTTCCCTGTTNTTGAATTAACGAGTTCATTATTTGCCTTCCACTGACTTCCAGTGTCTGTGTCGTTGATGCCATACCTTCTCACCCCCTCCCCTGAGGAGCCATTAGGATTCAACAACACCCCAGAGTGGCTTATTAAGCTCTGCTTACAACATTCTANGAGTTCTTTAGACTGCANCTCAGAACTCATCCACAGTCCTCTCTCAAACCTTTCCTTGCATGCCTTCATGTGCACACGTACACACTTATACTGATGCCAAAAGCCTATGAAGCACAAGGTCAGGTTTACCCCAGCAGTAATCCACTTCTCACAACCAATTTTCTATGTTACTCACTTTTCCCATTGCTTTGACAAAAGAAGCTTGAGTAATAAATAGTTTATTTGGACTTGCAATTTGNGGGTATAATTAATTCACCACGGTAAAAAAGTCTTGGTGGCAAAAATATGAGGCTGCTGGTTATATATTTTGCAATCCAGAAGCAGGATAAATAAATAAATANAAGTACTTGGCTCACTTTTTCCTTTTTATTTGACCCACCTTTTCCCAGCCCATNGAATAGTGTCATCCACATTTAGGGTGTATCTTACCACCTCAGTTAATTCACTCTAGAAAATTCCTATCATGGCCAGAGTCTTATCTCTTAGGTTATTCTAGATTTTCTAAAATTTATAATATTAACCATTATAGATGTGAAGAATATTCTTTCTTATATCACATGCAAAACAAATTATCTGTGCCTGAAGAATAAAGTTATCTCTATAAAGTAAACCTTAAAGAGAGAGGATAAAAAATACTCATCACTTCAACCATACAAGGGCTTAAGAGGAAGTAGTCTCTGAGAGGAAGGGGATTCTTAAGAGATATCCAGTCTGCCAGGAACTTGATCATAGTCCTCTAGCATTAAGAGTGGAAGGAAATAAATTTATGGTGTTTATAAATCTCTCTATGGGGAGTATGTTTGCATAGATGTCTGGAGAGATTATCAACACCAGTGAGCTACATGACCACACCTAAGAGCCATCTNCTTGTTATCATAAGATGAAATATAATTCAGAAAAGCCAGTCACCAGCTATTGCAATTCCTCNTTGTCACCTAAAAACAATCTTTAATCTTCCATTAAACAAACAAATAAAAATAGGACTAATGCCTAAATCATGAATTTTATAATGAAGTATGTCCAGTGGCTTCATAAGAAGCAAATCAGTAAAGGTGCTAAGAACTGATACATGTTTCNAAGTCTATGTACTTTTTAAAAAGTTAGCCTAGAGCATGGAATCAAACGGCAAAATTTTGAGCCAAGAATTGGCTATTGAAAATCAAAATGTGTCAGAATGAAGTAATCATGATCTCAGAGTAATAGTTGCAGCTGAAGTATNATTGATAAGCTACTTCTATTACTAACCCATGTCCTAGATTTAGGAGATCAGAACAAGTATAGTCAATAATTTTTTTAAAAAGAAGGAAAATACATATTTAAAAATACAATGTGAGCATAGACTCCCAGAATAACAAAAGAGTTCCCCAAAGAAAAATAATTGTTAAGCTGTGGCACCTCCATGGGACTGGACNAGGCCCTCTGCATAAGTGAGACAGTTGTATAGCTTGGTCTGCTTAAGGGAACCCCTGGCAGTTGGATCAGGATCCATCCCTGGTGTATGAGCTGGCATTTTGGAGCCCATTGCCTATGGTGGGACACCTTGCACAGCCTTGATGCAGGAGGAGGGGCTTGGACCTGCCTCAATTGAATGTACCAGGCTCTGCTGACTCCCCATGAGAGGCCTTAGCTTTTTGGAGGAGTGAATGTGAGGTGGGTTGCGGGGTGTGGGTGCTGGCCTGGGAGGGAGAGGGAGGAGGGAAGAGAGGGGGATTGGTGGTTGGTATTTAAAATGAATAAAAAAATTTTAATAAAGAAAAATATCTACCCCAAAACAAAACAAAAACAAAAACAAAAACTCACTAAGAACAAATTATAGGTAGCACACTAGATTTCAAGAGTAGGGTGGGCTCTAGGATTCTCTGCAGAAAGTTCTTGCCTGTGCCAAGGCATGGACTGATTTCTTCTAACAATTTCAAATTTGATGGAGTGATTTCTTCTCACAATTTCAGATTTGAGATTNTTAAGTAAGGCCTTTGAGTCATCTTGAAGGGATTTTTGTTTGTTTGTTTTTTGTTTTTTGGTGGGAACAGAGTGAGAAATGGAAATCTAGTTTCACTGTTTTAAATATGGGCACCCAGTTTTCCCAGGAGCATTTGGTGAAGTTGTCTTTCCCCAGTGTGTGTTTGACACCATTGGCCATGGTTGGGTGGCTCTAGCTGTGTTCCGTAATTTCTGGGCCCTCTGTTCTCTTCTATCCCATGGGTCTATGTGTCTATGTCAGTACAATACAGGTTTTGTTACTATGACTTAATATCATTTACAATCAGAGATTGTACCTCCAGTATTGCTCTTTCTGCTTAGGATTGATTTGGCTGTTTAGGGGTCTTTTGTGCTTCTATGTTAATTTTCTGTTTTTTTCCAATTATACGAAGAATTCTGTTAGAAATTTCGTGGGAGTCACGTGGAAACTCTAGGTTACTTTTGGTATTACAGCCTTTTGACTATAGTAAATACATAGGGGAGGGCGCTCTGGGGAGAGAGTATATCATGCTAGGAAAAATGGGTTGTCTTATTTATTCATCTTTATTTTGAGCCGGGCCTCATTGTGTAATCCTGGCTGGACTTGAAATTTGAGGCCATTCTCCTGCCTTAGCTTCCCAAGAGGTANAATTACAGATGTGCAGCATAATGTCTGGCCTTGAGGAAAGAAATTATGAAAAGCAAACTGGTAGGACTTAGAAGCAAAGGAATAAAATCAAAGCATACAAAGTTTAAAATAATTGAAAATTGTATAGCTATCAGGGTTATTTAAAACAATATGAAGAGAACAAATGTGATTTTAAGTGTTTTGAATGGTCACATTCCAGACATTGAATTACAATTTTTCTTCCTCTTTCTCATTTTTCATTTTGTGTTGAGTAATTTCTGAAATAAAAATCAGTTTTACTTTCAAAGCACGGCCCATGATTTTTTTTCAGAAACCTTAATGTCAATTGCTGGTTTAAACTTATAATAATAAACATAAAGAGTTTACACTTATATGTGCTACAGCAGCCTCAGTCAGCACTCTGTCTAACACATTAAGGAAAAGCTATGTTTTCCTGGTCAAAAGAANGGCATCTACCTCGGGCCTTGGGGGAAGACAAGGAACATACCATTGTTTCTTCCCTTGGGAATTAATTCAGCTAGGCCTGTCAATCACCTGCCTTAAGCACCACCCCTCAAAAAAGCAGATACATTTAAAGCTGTACTAAAAAGATGAAATAACTGTTCCTTTAATGGAAAAGCACACTTTTCCTTCCCAGAATCCCCACTACCAGGTTCTGGTTGGTCTGCCCAGCGGCCAGGCCAGAGTTCTACCTTTTTCTTTTGTTTTCTCATTCTTTGGAATTCTGGCCAATGTGCAAATCCGGTATGTTTTCTCTAGTACTCTGGGCTTTTTAACTCCTTCTCTGAAGCTGCCAACTTTTTGCTCTGTGGTTGTTTGTCAAACTTCTGTGCCTAAACCAAGAATATATGTCTTCCTTCCTCTTTCCCATGTCCCTCCTCTAGACAGCTGCTGAGATCTCCAGCTTGCCTGGCCTGGGTTGGCCAGGATGGGGGTGGGGGTGTCTTTTAAATTCCAGTAAGATTGTTCCCAAGCTTCCTCCTAAATCTGTTCTTAATTTTTTTTAATTAAGGAGACTAAAAACCCTGAGTAGAAACCGCAATTTCTCCAGTAACAAGGAGGTGTTCTAGGTGGGACTCCTCAAAATTTCTGGTAACATATNTCTGTATGTGTTATATACACATGTGTATGCAGCTGTGAGGGTATGTGTCAACATGTGTGTGATTGTATGTAGGCTACTTCGTGGCACAGAAGGAATTTGGGAGCAAGCAAATGAAAACAGTAGTTATAATGTGCTCTCTTTTGGATATTTCATGGCTGCTTACATAAGAAGTTGTATTTGCATGTTTGTTCTTTNCATAGGTAGACACTGAAGTTACTTGTAAGACTATCACGATATTCTGTGATTTTAGGTGTTGAATTGTAGACAATTTTTTTCTTATCTGATTTTCTATATTTTTTAAGCTAATAGGAAATTTTTTGAGGGGATTGAGGCAGTTGAATAGACAAGTCCTCTTCCATTGGAGATAGCTATTAATAGTTCTTAAGAAACGTTCATCTCTTACTTTCTTTGTACACGAAAATTTGCCAAGGTGAATTAGGTAATTTACCTGGTTCCCTGGTGTCCTAAAAGAATGCTTTTACATAGGGCGAAGCAAAGAACCACACAACAAACAAATCCATTAGAACTCTGCACAAAACCTTTCCACTTTGCTTTATTTTTTATGGTGTTGTTCTTAAAATATATATATATATATATATATATCAAGAAATGCTTTAACTGATGTGAATAGACTAGGGGATTTTCCTAGCTGTACAATGCCAAAATTTTTATGAAATCTCCTCAGGCCAACCAATTTGTTCTTTTCACTTACATTGTGCTGGGGTTTGCATTATTATTTACTAACTAGATTACAGCCTGCTGCTCTTTCCCATAAGTCNCCAGCCCCTTCCTTTATTTTCTTTATTTCACATGTGGATTTCTTTTCTTCTAGCATGCTAGTGACTCATTCATTCAGATTTCAGTGTGGAGAAGAATAGCCACATAGCAATCTGAAAGCCACAGGCGAATGTCAAAGGTGTTTCTTAATCTGTTTCACAAATGATTATCACTATTGGGAAGTAAGTCACAGGCAAGAAATCGCCTTTCCAAGGAGGAATTTATTGTCCATTTGCTTCCAAGAAAAATCCAGCTCAGTGGGAATGATTATATATTTTTTTTAAAGTCTAGAAGACTAAAAAAGATACACAAAAGAAAAATGCTTGGCATTGTTCTCTGATTATTTTAATGTAGTCTGGTTTAGAGAACTTGGGTTTGCAGTGGACTGTAGTCACAAGAAGACACAGAGAAATATTGATATGGAAATACACCCAGCTTGACTCAAGTTACACTTTTTCTCTTGCGTTTTATTTGTGGCCTTATTTTNTTTTAGATGATATTGCGTGGAGTTAGATAGTCCTACTCAATGAAGCTTCAGTTTCCTGACTTAGGAGTAGAAGAAATAATACAGAACTTCATCACACAAGTATGGGAAGAAATGTTTTATTCCTATGACATCACTTTTTATGGATAAGAGATTTTCTTAAAGTGTGACATATATTTAAATATAAGCATGCCTNAAGAGTAACTGCATTTTAATATTGAAAAATTGGTCTATTTTGAGTATTGCTTTTCACACAATCAAAATGGAACTTGTGTATTGGTCACATCTTCATTGACTTATCTTTTCCTTCAGCTATTACTGCAATTCTGTACCTGGTTTGATCAATCCAGCCCATGGGCCTCAGAAAGCCTCCTTGAGCCTACACAGGATATGTACTTGTTCCTTTCTGCCCTAAGGCTTCTCCAATACAGTGATGTGTGGGTACTTNTGGGAATTCGCATGGTACTCATTCATAATATGGATATTTTCAAACAATGGAGGATATACTCTAAGGTCACAAGTTACTGCCTTTCTTCCTACAAAAAAAAACATCAGGGACTCATTTACTAATTACCCCTTACAAAATGGTAGTTTGAATGTAATTGGCCCCCATAAGCTCTCATAGGAAATAACACTATTGAGAGGCATGCCTTTGTTGGAGTAAGTAAGGCCTTGTTGGAGGAAGTATGTCACTGTGGAGATGGGCTTTGAGGTCTCATATATGCTCAATCCACGCCTTGTGTCTCAGTTCACTTCCTGTTCCTTGTGGATCAAGATGTAGGATTCTTAGCTTCTTCTCCAGCACCATGTCTACCGGCACACCTCNGTATCCCACCATGATGATAATGGACTAAACCTCTGAATCTGGAAGCCACCTCAATTAAATGTTTTCCTTTAAAAGAGTTGCCGTGGTCATGGTGTCTCTTCAAAGAGATAGAAATTCTAACTAAGACACAAAGGTTATCCTCACCAACTAAGACACAAAGGTTATCCTCACCAGCACCTGTAACTTGCAAAATATCTCCTCCTTCTTTCCCTACTTTCCTTTTCTCCTAGGAACCATTTTCTAACCAAAATATCAAAAACAAACCTTCATTTCACTGTATTTAGGGAACCACAAGTTAAAACATATATTGCAAGGGTAGCCCCAGAAAACCATCAGATGCCCATGGAACTGGCCATAAGGACCAGCTAGTGATGATGAGTGAGGTAAACAAGCCTAGCCCCATGGAACAGCACAGGAACCAGGACTTTATCCCGAGCTACACACATGTCTGTGACTTAATTACAAAGCTAGAAGAATTGCAGAGAACAATCATCATCTCTAAAGACACCACTACTAAAGTGAAGACACCNTCTGAATGGAAAGGAGTCAGACTCTTGGCTTGGTGCTAACANGAGGAGGGTTTTAGATGGGCATGCTAGAGGTCCACAGCAGCCCATCTGTATTCTCCAGGCTCACATGAGATGTCTCTTTACTTTTCTATCAGAAATTGTGTAGCAGCTTCACCTGAGCCACAACCTCACAGGAGGACCAGTGCCCTTCCAGGGATCTGCTCCTGGTTCTCTGGATTGCTGCTCTATGACAAGATAATTGATTATGCTCTTAAGAAAATGCACTTATGTGATTTACTGTTCTATGCATGAATAGTCGAGTGATGAATAGTTATCTCCACGTTGGAAGGACTTCTCTGAATACTTCTTGTCCATTGTATTACAACACAACGTCATGATGCAAAGGTGCAGGAATAAAGCTTGAACTGTGATGTGAAAGTGGCTTGTAGTGAAAGCATTATGTGGGCAGTAACAAAGAAACAAGAAATTGGATGAGTGGTGTCTAGACCATAAATCCATATGCAGATAGTGTGTTTCCATGCTCTTTTCCTGTGAGCTTCACGTGGGAGGTTCCTGCCTACTTTTTTTTTTTAAAGTTTTATCTCTAGTAGCTGCTCCAATGTTGAACATGGTGAAAATATTACTTAATGAAGGGAATACTATTTGACAGGATGTGTGAATAATCAAATTCATATAAATGTGAAAAACCTGGATCTTATAATTGTTCTCTAAGTACAAGCTAGCAGGTATGTGTGTTTGCAGGTACATGTATGACTAGATATATGTTTTGTGCATACATGTATATGATACATATTTTTCTGTCTTTCTCTCTCTCTCCCTCTCTCTTTTCTCTCTCTAGCTGTGTGTGTGCATGTGTGTATGTGTGTGCTCTTACACACTACATTGAACACATGGAAGACAGATTTATTTACATATATGACACATGTAGCAGGCACAGCATCAAAAATTTCTTCTAAACTTCATATAATTTGAGTTGAAATAACTGTAAGAAAAAGAGAAATGTATGCTCTGGGTGCATTCCAGGAACACTATTTTAAGTTTAACCATTTTATAAATTACATCAAAGGGCTGGAGAGATGGTTCAGTGGCTAAGAGCACTCAGGGCTCTTCCAGAGGTCCTGATTCAATTCCCAGCACCCACAACACTCTGTAACTCCGTTCCCAGCAGATCCAATGCCCTCTTCTGGCCTCCACAGGTACTGCATGCATGTGGTACACAGACATACATGCAGGCAAAACACTCAGACACATAAAAATAAATTAATTAACAAAACAAACAAACTATATTGAAATGCTTAAGTTGGCAATTTATTAATGATAAGATTATCTAAATTCTTGATATTAAGAATAAGTCACCAAAGAATCAAGAGTAAAGGGATTCAGAATGAAATAAAATGGACTTTCTTGACAATCAAGGAGATTATAGGAGTAAGACAATTTAAAAAGAAAAGCTAACTATTACAACTTAGTAAAAGTTCAATGATGTCCTAGAATTGAACTTTCTCCTAAAACATGCAAAATATTGAATTCTGAAGTAAAATTATCAGTGGCTGTGGGCACAGGCCAGTCACACAGATCCACACTACTATACGCAGCAGCAGCAGCAGCTTCCTCCCTCAGGTGAATTTGGAATTCTTGACTTGATCACAGAGAAGAACTACAAGAAAAGTCAGTATGAAGCAGAGTTGGACTTGACCAGATTGAAAGTTTAACAAACACTTATGATTGAGGGTTNGTAGAAAGGTACTCTGGGAAAAGATAAAATAAACNTGTCCTGCTGGGTGTGGGCTTCTCAGNGGAGAGCCATGGTCATATGTCACACTAATATATGTAATTTTGGTGACTCTCAAGCAAGTTACATCTCAGTTGCTAAGAAACTTCTCCTTTTGATAGGTGAGCCTCTAAAGGTTCCTCAGATAGGATTCCAACCTGATAAGATAAAACCAGTGCACTGGGGCATTAAGACACATTTATTTATTTATTTTTTACTGTGAATGCAGATTCTGTGAGATTCCTGGAAAAGTGCAGGTTTATAGCTAAAAGTCATAAAAGCTTTAAGCATGATTTATTGCTACTTAATATTCTTAAAAACATCTCTATATGAAAGGAATCTATGTAGGCAATTTTCNAGGAAACATTAATTGTACTGGAATTCNCTTTTAATATTCTTTATTTATTCTTTAAGATTTTCATATATATGTATTTAAATCATACTCAGCCCTTACTCCCTGTCCAACTCTTTCCAGACTTTCCCATGTCCTCGTCCTAACTTTATGTCTTCTTTTTTTCTTTCTTATAGCACACNGAGTTCA
Source organism: Neotoma lepida (assembly GCA_001675575.1). Classification (NCBI taxonomy): domain Eukaryota; kingdom Metazoa; phylum Chordata; class Mammalia; order Rodentia; family Cricetidae; genus Neotoma; species Neotoma lepida. Next base: position 23,815 of record LZPO01076105.1, read on the forward strand.
GTTACTGCTGCCTATATAGGCNTGGGCATGGGTCCATCCACTAGAGCATGGTTAACCTAACTAGGGACCACACTCCTAAGGAAAACTAACTCTTCCACTGTTAGCCACCATCTANGGTCACTAATTCCTNAGCCAGGGTGAAGCTTCATGNGCTGTCCCACCCATGCTGGAGTGTTTCCCGGCTTTATCTTGTCAGTCAACGACAGCTGCTGTGAGTTCATGGGTGCAGTCATTCTTCCATGGCATAGGATGCTGTTTGACCCCAGTTCTCACTAACCTCTGGCTCTTAAGTTTTTTCCTCTGTAATGTTCCCNGAGCCTTGGGGCTCAGTATGCATCAATATCGGATTTATGGCTGAGCATTCCATAGACAGCTATTCTCTACNTTTGACCAGTTGGGAGTGTTAGATCCCAAGGAAACTCAGGACAAGTGGCTAACCAAGGTGCCTATTAATATATCAAAGTGGATACTGGCTGCCAGGCTCTGACACAGGGCAACCTACTGCTTGAATGAGGAGCATTTATGTATGTAACTCATGTATATGAGTTTAAATATACTCAAGATTTGGAAATAGGACAGAAGAGAGTATGGCATATTCTTTTCTAGACACAGTGGGGTAACTCATTAACAAGTCTGTCCTGGGAGATTATTTACTCACTTTTCCCCAGAATACAGTTGTGCTAGACTTTATTATTTACTACTCGATGGAAACCCAGAAGCCCTGAAATATTCTTTGGATTTCCCCCCAGAAAATATTTCCCTAACGGTGGTAGCATTTCTGCCCTGTTGAACCCAGTNTTCACATCATACCTGGACAGCTACTTCTGTGCTTTCCAGTGTCCATATAACTGGTTCCTGATACATTTTTTTTGATTGTGCCTTGTCATTCTTGGTAATATAAATAAAGAGGTAGGCCAGATGTGGCTGTGTGTGTCTTTAATTCCAGAATCAGGGACACAGAGACAGGAGAATCACTGTGAGTCTAAGACCTCTCTGATCTACATAGAGAGTTCTAGGCTAACCATAGCTGCATAGGGAAATTCTGTTAGAAAAGGGGGTGGAGGATGGCAGAGGGTAACACCTGTAGTTTATGTATTTATTCTATATTTGTGTAAAAGATTTATCTTCATTTTTTTAAAAAAATATTTTAACAGAAACTATGANTTCTTATTTATCTACCCCAACAGCTTTGGCAACCGAAAAGGCTCANGTAACCGAGGACCTCTGGACAGGAAAGCTNATGGGCTGATGACCTCTTTTGCAGGAAGTCAGGATGTAGGCCCTCCTGATAAGATCAACATACTAANAACCTCCATTGGTGTTTATGACTCTGAGACAGCAGGAGAACAGAACTACAGACCCAATCTTCCAGCCCAACAGCTCCCTTTCCTGCCTCATAAAACCAGAGGCCACTACCCCGAGCCTAGGAGACTTGGGAACAGTCTCCACTGCGTTTTATTTTCTGACTGAAGGACAATCTGCTGTTGGAGAGGCTGCTCTCCTCTTTCTGTCTTTTCTCCTCATGTTGCCTCCATCAGTCCTGATCTAACACAATACACATATGAATACATTTTGTAATGAGTTTCTCCTAGAGTACACCCCCCTCCTCCATTGTTTTCTTTTCCTTTCTTATAGCTGTTTGTGNGGTGCTANGGATCCAATCCAGGGCCCGTTTTATTGCAGGGATGCAATCTGAGTTACACTCCAACCTTAGAGACCAGCTTCTCTGCATTAACAGAGACACCCCACCCCCCAACATGAACACACAGGGAGAGAGTGCCTTAGCTTCACAGCCAATGCCATTTTCATCTTGTTCATTTAACAGTCAGGTGACCCTGGTGGTCCTCTGGCACATACTGTGGGTGTCAGCTGCTTCAACTGCTTAGGTACTCTCAGCCTTTCTTTCCTCTCCATTGGTATTCTTCCGAAAAAGTGCACCAGCATTTGAAAGATGANAATCCAACAGGCAGCCCACTGAAAGGATTCAGTAAGCTCTTGGAACTGCTTATTTCTTGAAAATGTAAAATCTATGTGCAATGTGACAGGGTCACCAGCACTAGTGAGTTCTTCCCAAGGCAAGAGGCCCAAAGGGGTGGTAGTAACAATGTCTTCTAAAGCCATCTTTTGGCGCCTTTGTCCCTGGGAAGCCAGCACACCATCTGGAAGGTAGGCACAGTGCCACTAAACAGATGGGACTAAGAGGAAGAGGGTCTGCCACCACACACTGTTTTCCACCCTGGTCTGCATGGGGTTTTCAGTGGAAATATGCAACCAGCTCTTTTCAACTCACCCCTTAGTTCCTCATAAGGAGAGATTCTGGCCTTTTCCATGAGGAAAAGGTAGGAAGAGTCTTCCTCTTTGGAAGCTGGTGCTCTCCCTGGAGCAGGCACTGCCAGTTCTCACACATGCTATTCCCACAGTTTTAATAAACCNATTTTTTATTAGTTGTCTTCCAAAACAGTTTACAACAGCCTAAGTTTTAGGATCATAATTTGGTACACATACAGAAGCTTTTGATTTAAGAACAAAATAGTTTGACAAATTTTTCTCCTTTTGATGTCTTTAGAATGTACTTGAATNGAAGGCAAAAAACTTAGCAGTCATTTGTTNTTTGCAAANTTTTTAGTGGGCACTTTAATTCATGGAAAATGGTATATGTTATGATCCAAAGAAGTAAGTTTAATATTTCTTGCCCTCCAGAAACTTATCAGCTTGTTGGGGAAACAGAACATATACCTAAAATGACAATAGTCTTCTCCCATTACAAAATCTTAGAGTCAACATTTTTTTTCTATCATCATCATAATAACCAAAATAAAGCATTTTGAAAATATAGGGGCTTAGAAGGAAAATACCCTAATTTTTGTGACTGATAAATCATCCCTAGTAATACTGTGGCCTGTTAACCTCNTGTATGTATGTGTATGTATGAATGTGAGTGTGTATGTGAGTGTGAGTGTATTTGNGATTGTGTGTGTAAGTATATATGTGAATGTGNGTGTGTGTGTGTATGTGTGTGGTATGTATGGTAATGTATGCTCATAAATGAGTAGGTGAACATATGTTCCTGTATGCACACAGGCCTTACTACTTTGGGACACTGTCTAACTGAACTAGAAGGTCACTATTTTTGGATGACCTAAATGGCCAGCTAGCTCAGGGGATACACCTGTCTCCATGCNCCAAAGCTGAGGTTACAGAGATGAGTAGGCATGCCCAGAGTTTATGTGGGTCCTGGGATTTGAACGAAGGTCCTTATTCTTGTACAGCNGTGCTCTTCCCCACTAAGCCAGCCCTCATCCCCAGAAATTTATTATCTTTTTTAAGTGTGTATATATGTGTGTACACATGTATGTGCTTTGCACATGAGAGGACCATGGAAGAGGGCATTAGATCCTCTGGAGCTGGAGTTACAAGCAATTATGAGTCTTCCAACATGGGTACTGGTAACCAAACTCAAGTTCACTGGAAGAGCAGCAAGCTCTTTTAACTGCTAAGACATCTCTCNATTTCTTAATTTTTGGATTTTGTGATTATTTTCAACATTTATATTAANGTAAATTAAGCTTTAAAAACCATGTTTATAAATACATTTGTTTCTGTCTTTAAAACATTTTTTTTCAGCACAACGAATTGCTTTATTTTGGTACGCATCCACATTTCAACACTTTGTGGTCCTGNAGAGAGTTGGGAATGTGGCAATGAGTCAGGAGGCCAGGCCCACTGATCTGCAAANGAGGTGACACAGAGTCTCATGTTTCAGCTGTCAGGCTCCCTATCAGACCCAATGGGTAGCCAGGGTGACAAGAGAGCCCTGTTCAAACCTTGTCATTGTGTAAAAGCAAAGTGATTATAGGAAAAGGAACTGACTCAGAACCATGTGATTTAGAACTTTCGGTGCATGGTCTTTCTCTAAGCGTTACCACAAAGGACCATGAGCAGTGCAGGTCTTTTGACTGCTCTGTTCACTTGGAGACCTAAGCTCAAGTCGCGCATTGGCTGATGGGTGGCAGCAGGGCTGAGGACCCAGCACTCCCTTCCCAGGCTGATGACAAGTGAAGGAGTGTGGTTTAGAGTTAAGTGAAGGAGGCCAGGTTCTTCCGATCTCGTCTGATGGCTTCTGGCCACAGCAAATGTTAGGTGGTGATGGGCAACAAGGGAGTTGAGGAGGAAGAAAGCAGTACCCCTTGATAAAGGTGGGGAGATGTGAAGCCCCGAATTCCTCACCCAAGGCCAATTTCAGAGGGAGGGAAGGATTACAATCTAAGCTTTGGCCAAGGGTGAGAGGAAGAATAGGGAGGGAAGATGATGGCTTGGATAGGGCATTACTTAAGACTGAAGAAAGCANGGGTGCAGCCAAAGCACCCCCAAGCCCAGCAGTAGTCCCACGGCTGCTACCTGAAGGCTTCCCATCTATTCTAAGGGCCACTGTGCAGCTGCGGCAGGAGAGCAGGGTGGACAAAGGTAGATACAGGCCAGGTATCAGCAGCAGGTGATTGTGTTTGCTCACAGTTGGGTTGGCTGTGTTCACCGCTACCAAAGGAAACCGACTTCCGCACACCTTCTTGATCGCAGATGTTCAACTAGGCAGACAGCGGTTACACTCCTGAAAATGTGACACAGCACAACTTAGGTATTTCAAATGGGCAAGACATTAGTATCAGGGCAGTGTCTCAGGATGAAGTCCAAGTGAAGCTTCCTCTCTGAGACTTTGAGGTCTACAATGTGTATCTAGAAAATCCACTACTGTGGAAAGCAAAGACTTGGGTTGNATTGGGGAGCAGAAGTCAGGGCCTTGGTGACTAATTGGTGTGACTGTCCCACTGGCCGCTGTGACAGCTTCACGTTCTCTGTTGTCATCATCAAGCTCCGAAGCTCCTTCATGATGACTTTGATACTGTGGGAATTTCGCCACTTGGCCAGGCTTCTGTGGCACTTGGCTCCACCGTGCCATTCAAACNACTCAAGGGCTCTTACTGACTTTTGTCACAAATCTTACAGATTGGGGGGTGCTTCTTCATATTTGGGCCCACGTTCTATTTTAAGGCTGTATATTAGGTTTTTATAAATTGTTCTTGGAGGCCCAATTATCATCTCTGCCCATCTTGTGTCATGTGATGTCCTCTAGATACCAGCTATGCCATTGCCTACTCTTTCAGGGCTTTCTTCCAGCTCTTCCTAAATTGGAAATTTAGAGGGACTTTTACTCCCAAGTCTGTGGTCGCTGCCATCTTGCATCACTGTCCTGCAATTTTCTTAGAAAATATTCTTAGAGGTGCAGTTTTAGTATCAAAGTGAGTAAAATGTTGATTTTTTTTTTAAAGATTATTGATACAGGGGATAGGGAGATGGTTCAGTGGTCAAGTATACTGGCTGTTCTTCCAGAGGGCTTGGGTCCCACTCCTAGCACCCACATGGTGGCTCACAGCCATCTGTAACTCTAATTCCAGGGAATCCAGCACCCTCCTCTGGTCTATGCATACACCAGGCACTCAGGTAGTACACAAACATACATGCAGGTAAAACATCTATATTAATGAAATAATAAAATTATTTTTTAAAGAGATTCTTGATATATGATAAAATATCTTGTTACATACTTATTAAGTATAAAATTTAATTCACATATTTTGTGAGACATTTATATTCTCAAATCTTCCCTTAACATTCACAACCTCCATCATAGATCTGGTATTTTAAACTCAAATTTAATTGACAAGGCAACTAAGAGTAGTGATTAAAATTCAAGGATCATATCTTGTCTTTGGCTTTTACTTCAGATTCTCTTACATCACCCTTTCACTGACTCCTTTAGATTAATGTATTTGAAGATGACAATACTTATTCTTCACCTACTTAAAAAAAATTCAGCAATATAATTTACCCTGATGCCTTCCTACATCTCTATGTGAACCATAGTCATGTACAGCCTAGGCTAGCCTTTCTTAAAACTTCATAAAGAAGTAGACTATGGCTAGGGTTATATAATCTTGATGGGGGAAAGAAAAATTACCATTGCTTGTAGTAATTTGCATACTGGATGCCACTGGAGGTAGTAATTTGCATACTGGTTAGCAAGCTTCCTGGAGAAGGGAGTTTTAAGTTTACTATCATAAATAATGTTATCTTCCAACCTGGTAGTTTTGAAGCAGAAATCCATTAAGAGGCTGGGGAACTGACAATGAGAACTCTGAATATTCTAACTCAAGCCTGAGTTTTATTTTCTGTATTTCAGGGTTTTCAGCAAATAAAATCAGGAAAATGCATTTGATTCACTGGTCTCATTGTTACGTTTCTATATGTGTTCTGAGTATATATAACTCTCACAGTGGTATGATCTTGAAGAAGGAATAAGATCTCACTCACTACAGTTCCCAAACTGTAAGAGCCACTATGTTCCTGGAGTGGGTTAGATTACTTACATCTGATGATTTTCTTTTCCGAGGACAGAAAAGGAAGAAATGTCTCACCATGCCTCTGGTTCCAAAGACAAGTGTTCTTTTGTTGTTGTTTATTGCTTTTAGTCTTAAAATACCACCAGGCTACAAAAAAATTCATATACGTTTTGTAGAGAAGTATTACAGATAACGTATTTATAATAATCCATCTTTTTCTTGCTAAATGAGACTTGCCCTGTTCTTTGATTTCTTCTAGCAAAGTCTGATATTTTGTTAATGCTCAGAAGGCCAGCTCTCTCAGGTTTGCCTCACTTCTGCTTGGAGCCATATAACGTGCATATGTCATTTGGTTTGGAGATTAGCCTGTTGAAATATATACAATTGGTGATTTAAAAAAATTATTTTGGTAGTACCAAACCCCATCATGTTACAAAATAATTCGCTGACTAAAATACACAAGTGATGTTTTGTTTTAATTAGAGGAGCTATATAAATTGAAAATCTGTAAATGGTCATTAATAGACTACAAAATCTTTGGGGAATGGAATAAAATATAAGACATCGCTTATTTCTCCAGTGGGCTNAGTTTATTCTGGCCATTCCTCTCCCATGACAGTAACAGCCACCAGCTTCCACTTTTAATCACCCAGACAGAATAGCTCCCCATGGCTCCATTCCTGAAATTTATCAAACATACATTTTTGCTAGTGGGAAAGAAGGTGTTTGCTCACATTCTTGTATTTGCAAGAACAATTTTAGAATGCATCCTAAATGATTCAGAGTAATGAATTGAAAACCTCTTAGAAAGTACAGTAGGATAGGTCCAAGAAGAGGTGAGAAACTGAAACACTGATTAACNANGACACATGTCAACCAGTGCCATCAACGTCCTCTCCAGCAAGATGCTGCCAGTGATGAGTGCAGAGGAATTGGAAGAGGGTCTTGCTTGAACAGTAGTGTGTCTTCTATTACAGGACTGTTAAAAGTCCCTCTTCAAGGACCTGTTCACATCCTTGTAAAGACTGACTTCATCCCCTTATAAAGGTTATTTAAATAAATAAATAAATAGATAGATAGATAGATAGATAGATAGATAGATAGATAGATAGATAGATAGATAGATAATAAACTTTGGCAAAAGCTTTGAAGTGTCAGTATTCAACTATTCAAGTCCCAGAGAAGCTCTTGTGCAAGTTTGTACTGTCACGTGTCCGAGAATCTTCCCAGTTCATGATAGATAAGTAGCAAACAAACAAAGAAACTTACAACAAAAATACTAAGTACTAAATTAAAAATAATTAAAATTTAAGTTTATAATAGAAATAAATAAGTATAAGTTATATTTGTTTCAGAGAAAATTAAACAGCCAAGANAAAGAATGATCTAAAACAGGAATAAATCTCAAAAGTGAATACTTCATAGAAAGCACACCACAANTGAATGAATATACATGATGTGAATCCACTTGTATGAACTTGGAAAATAGTAATGTTGAATGAGTGATAAAAATATAAGTAAAAAGTATAAAATGTTAACTCAAAATCAAGTTATTTCTGGATCATATTACCATGGTAGTCAAGATTTTGTAATTATTTTTGTATGTTTGGGTGTGCACGTATGTTTACACTGGTATATGCATGTGTGCATCTGTATGCCTGCACATGTGTGCGTGTGTGTGTGTGTGTGTGTGTATTTGTGTGTGTGTGTGTAGCTTGGGATAAGATGTGTTCTGCTAGCATATCCATACCAAAACATTTTAAGATTCTTGATTAAAACAACAAAATAGCTGGAGAGATGGCTCAATGGTTAAGAGCACTGGCTGCTCTTCTAGGAGACCCAGGTTCAATTCCCAGCACCCACATGGTACCTCAGAACTGTCTGTAACTCCAATTCCAGGGGACCTGACATCTATGTCAAAACACCAATGCATATAAAAGAAAAATAAATAAATTTTAAACAAGGCTCACTAACAACAACAACAAAATAGTATCTTATTGAATAATTTAAAATAATATATATTGTGATGGAATGTGAATCCTGGAAAGTTCTCCAGAGAGCTAGACTTACAAGTCAAGTAGAATTTGCTGTTGCTACAGATCAGAAGAGCACAGAGCTCTTCTGATATAAATATCAGAAGTCTGATATATTATATAAAATATAATATCAGAATATTATATATGAACCACATATATATGGAATTACATACATAATCAGAAAATTGCTTTTAATGAATATTATGATTATATATGGATAGATAAAAATAAACTGCTCTTTTGAAATAGGATCTCACTATAGCTCTGGCTGTCCTGGAACTCACTATGTAAACCAGGCCAGCCTCGAACTCACAGAGATCTGCCTGCCTCTGCCTCCCAAGTGCTAGGATTAGATTGCACACTTGGCAATATTNTGATATTTAATTTAAGAATAATTCATAGCTTTTCCTGTGTGACAGAATTCCTATTAGGTTCAGGTGAGCTCTTGAATCTAATAGGAACATGTGTAGTTCAAATGTAGAGTTAGTATTTTTTTTTGTTAATCGATATGCAAAACCCTAAAACTATTCATTTTAATGAGGTGTCATATTGGGTGCATGAATACATGGTACAATGTTTAACTTGAATTAAACATATACATACTCTCAAATATTCTCATTTCCTTAGTATTAATTGATCAATATTCATTGATTGCTCACTATGAATCTGTAANTATGGATTTATAGGACATGCTTGTAACAGTACATTGGGATAGGAGTGTATTTGAAGCTTTTAGGTATGCTGTGAGCTTTCTGCAGTTGGATTTATAACTAACTTTTCATGGGTCAAACACAAGTGAGTTTTTGCTTGCTGTTTAGGAAAAAAAATGACTGCTCACCATATGGCTTTTGCAATATTGATTATGATGCTTCTGGAAAAGCAGACACTCCAGAATTATAACTGATAAATGTATCAAATGGTTGATTTTCTGAAAATCAATTTTGTANAAACTACTCTGCAAAGTAATCAATTTTTAAACTGGAAAATACATTGAACTAGGCAAATATCCTATCTCTTAATTTGTTTCAGAAAATGTTAGTGTTTTCCTCAAATGATTAAATGAAAGAGTATTATAATAAAATTTTAAGGACTGTACAATGAATGCACCATATATATATAAAGTGAACAAAACNTTCAGCACAGTCAATAGAAACAGTATTTTAAATATTTTTCGAAAGTGAAGTGTTAGAGAAATCTGACAGATTGGTTATTTACTGAGTTGATGCTTTGGAGACTGACATTTTGATGGATTAGCCTGCTTCTCTTTAGCAGGACCAGACAGGTCCCACCCTGCTTTATAGCAGGATAGAGTGCTGGAAAGGAAGTCTGTATGGGAAGAGAAAAATTCCAGACAAAGGGCTTTGGAAGTTTAATTTACAGAGCCAGCATGGGAGAGACTGACTCACACTAACTAGAGATTTTAGCTAGGATCAACTTTCCTAATGAATGCAAGGATATAGGCAGCCACACAAATTCTAGATGACTATCATATCCTTCCTTTGATGGTGGTCATATATTGCTGACCCAGCATAATGGGCATAGTAGAGAAGTTGAGATTGCAAAATATCTGCGTGCTGTACTACAGAGAACTGATTTGTCGATACCACGTTCTTCACAGAGCTATACCTCAAAATCTGCAGATCTTGAGCTACTGTAAGTACTGTCTTGACTTGAGATGTCTTGCATTTTATAGATACGATCTTTTCACACTGTGAGTCTTGTTCATGTATTTGCATCTAGCTTGTTGAAAGCCTTTGGCCAGATTTCTGGCTATCTTTCTTTCAGATCAATGATCTCACACTAGAAAGGATGAAGGGGAAAAAAGGAAAGAAAAACCAACCTGTGGTAAATTTAAAGTGAATGAAATGCAAACAGAATCTGGTACATGTAATTAATGCCTGTAATCCTAGCATTTGAGAGGCAAGGGGAACATCAGTCTGAGGCCATCTTGGACAACTTATGGAGATCTTGTCTCAAAAAAGATGGAAAATTCGAGACAATTAGAAACCTGGGCACAAACAAAACTGGTGCAAAATAGGTAGTGAGAAAAGATAAACNAAAATTGGAAGAAATCAATAAATACCCNGAAAGAAAGTTAAGAAAAAAAAACAATCAAACAGGTGAAGGAAACAGTTCATGACATGAAATTGAAATAAAGGCAATAAAGAAAACACAAACTGAGGGAATTCTGGAAATGTAAAATCTGGGTAAATGAACAGGAACTACAGATGCAAACATCGCCAACAGAATACAAGAGATGGATGAGAGAATCTNGGGCATTAAAGATACAATAGAGGAAATAGATTCATTGGTCAAAGAAAATGTTAAATCCAAAAAATTCTTAACATGAAACATCCAGGAAATCTTAGACATGAAAAGACCAGAGCTAAGAATAATAGGGTTAGAAGAAGAAGAAGAATTTCAGCTCAAAGGCACAGGAAATATATTCAACAAAATCATAGAAGAAAACTTTCACAACCTAAAGAAGGACATGCCTATGAAGGTACAAGAAGCTTATAGAACACCAAATAAACTGGACTAAAAAAAAGTCCACTCTCCACATAATAATCAAAACACTAAACATTTGGAGTAAAGGAAGAATATTAAGAGCAGCAAAGGAGAAAGGTCAAGTAATATATAAAGGCAGATCTATCAGAATTACACCTGACTTCTCAATGGAGACTCTAAGAAGGTCCTAGACAGACATTTTGCAGACACTAAGAGACCACNGATGCCAGCCCAGACTAATATATCCAGCAAAACTTTCAATCACCATAGACAGAGAAAACAAAGTATTCATGACAGGACCAGATTTAAACAATACCTATCCACAAATCTAGCCCTACACAAAGTACTAGAAGGAAAATTCCAACCCAAGAAAGTAGCTGCACCCATGAAAACAAAGGCAATAGATAATTTCATACCAGCAAAAGCCAAAGAAGGGAAATACACACACACACTACCACCACCACCAACAACAAACCCAAAAAATAACAGGAATAAACAATCACTGGTCATTAATATCCCTTAATATGAGTGGACTCAATTTGCCTATAAAAAGACACAGGCTAACAGAATGGATATAAAAACAGGATCCATCCTTCTGCTGCATACAAGAAACATCTCAACATCAAAGACAGGCTTTACCTCAGAGTAANGGGTTGGCAAAAGATTTTCCAATCAAAAGGACCTGAGAAGCAAGCTGCTGTAGCTATACTAATATCTAACAAAATAGACTTCAAACTAAAATTAATCAAAAGAGATGGAGAAGGACATTTCATATTCATCACAGGAAAAATCCATCATGATATAGTCTCAATTCTGAACATTTATGCCCCAAATGCAAGGGCACTCACATTTGTAAAAGAAACATTACTAAAACTTAAATCACACATCAAACCCCACACATTAATAGTGAGAGACTTCAACATCCCACTCTCAACAATGGACAGGTCTACCAGGTAAAAACTTAACAGAGAAATAAGAAAACTAACAGATGTTATGACTCAAATGGACTTAACAGACATCTACAGAACATTTCACCCAAACAGAAAAGAATATACTTTTTCAGCACCTCATGGAACCTTCTCTAAAATTGACAATATACTTGGTCACAAAGCAAATCTCAACAAATATAAAAAAATGGAATAACCTCCTGTATCTTATAGGATCTTCATGGATAAAAGTTAGAATTCAACAACAATACAAACTACAGAAAGTATACAAACTCATGGAAACTGAACAACTCTCAACAGAATTACCAACGNGTCAAGGAAGAAATAAAGAAAGAAATTAAAGACTTCCTAGAATTCAATGAAAAATGAATGCACAAAATACCCAAACTTAATGGGATACTATGAAAGCAGTGCTAAGAGGAAAGTTCATAGAACTAAATGCCTACCTAAAGAATTTTGAAAACTCTCACACTAGTGACTTAACAGCACACCTGAAAGCTCTAGAACAAAAGAAGCAAACTCACCCAGGAGGAGTAGACTACAGGAAATAATCAAACTCAAAGCTGAAATCAACAAAATAGAAACAAAGAGAACAATACAAATGATAAACGAAACAAAGAATTGGTTCTCTGAGAAAATCAACAAGATAGACAAGTCTTTATCCAAACTAACCAAAAGGCAGAGAGAGAATATCCAAATTACCAAAAATCAGAAATTAAAAGGNAGACATAACAACAGATACTGAGGAAATCCAGAGAATCATCAAGTCATACTTCAAAAACCTATACTCCACAAAATCAGAAAATTTAAANGAAATGAACAATTTTTTAATAGCACATACCAAAGTTAAATCAAGACCAGATAAACAATTTAAATAGACTTATAACCCCTAAGAAATAGAAGCAGTCATTAAAAGTCTCCCAACCAAAAACAGCCCAAGGCCAGATGGTTTTAGTGCAGAATTCCACAAAAT
>LZPO01076105.1:73941-86108 GCA_001675575.1 Neotoma lepida
CAAACATGTTAATGGACACCTAGATTATCACATAGCCAAATATTTAAGCACTTTGTGACTCAGTCATTTCACATAAACCTGAACCACTAAAGTCCCTTTTCTCCTTTCCTCCACTATGACANCATCTGTGACAATCTCATGAGACTTTGGAAGTCAGAAGAAGTAAACAGAGTTCGTGCTTGAAACTGAATTGGGATAGAAAGATGGCTCAGTGGTAAAACAAACAAACAAACAAACAAACAAACAAACAAACCACCAACACCACAACAAAAAACCCAAACAAACAAAACCCTGCTTGCTCTGTAAGCCTTAAGCCCCGAGTTCTATTCCTATAACCCACATGAGGGAGGAAGGAGATAATTGACTCTCTAGAGTTGTCCTCTGACCATCACACATGCACAATGGTGCATGCCCCCCCACATTAAATTAATGCCCACATTAAATAAAATTTAAATGGTGAAAAGAAACAGAATTGCTCTTGGTGCTGGAATGACAAGGACAGGGTTGTATTTCTTTCTGAATATTCCTTGCTACCGATCTTTGCTCCCCTCTCCTGTGTTTTCTTCTGTCATAAGGGGCTGGAAACCTAGAAACTGCATTCTTCAAATTCTCTCTGTGNCTGGTTCCTGTTAAATTGTGCCTGTAGGAATCCTGTGTGATTGCTTGGCCTCAGAGGGAGGAAAGATCCCTGTTTCTGGCTCCAGTAGAGGGAGTGGCCAACAGTTTCAGGTGATAGCAGATNACTGTGGCCTTCAACTGCCTTCAGTTGTGTCTGCAGATCTGAGAATGTCAAGAAACAGGAGTGGGTATGTCAGGAGACTGTGGGTTACAATGGTGTCCATAGTAGCCTCANTAGTGGATACATATATCAGAACTTGTAGAGGGCATGAGGTCCTCATGCTCACAGATAAACACTAGGGACACCTACTTAATGTTTAACAGGAATGTCAAACATGCAGAGTTGTCTCTTCAACAGAAGAGATATATAACATGATTTCTGACCAGAAGTCTGGGAATGGTTGTAGTTAATAGCCTGGTGACCTGTGCTATCTGTAAGGCCAGGCCANATCTGACTTGCTCAGACTTTTATGTTTATCCTAAATTCTTCCTCACTAGATCTTTATCTTGAGTGTTATTTCTCAGTCAATAGAACCCATCCTTATGGGAGATGTCACATGTACTTAAAAAGGAGCAGAACCTAGGTGACCTATGTGCTATCTGTAGGGCCAGATCACCCCTGACTCCCTCAGACTTTTATATTTATCTCAGTCGTTCCCCCTAGATCCTTGAACATTGTTTTTCAGTCAATAGAANCCATCTTTATGGAAGAGGTCTTATGTACTTTGAAGAGTTTCAAGGTAAACATGTCTTAAGCTTTATCATACACAGGGGATTGAGTTATCATTAGGAAGCTTTTTCCCAAAATTGTTCTGTGCTTCAATACGCCTAAAACAAACTGCCCAGTGTCAGACTCTAGAAGTTTGAACCAACACCAGCTATTGAGTCAACACCAGATTTCCTTCTTGCCTCACAAGGATCATTACTCTGCCAGCCTTGGTGTTTACAGAGGTCACAACCCCCAAGAACTCGGTTTACTGTCTGTAGCAACCAGGGATTTCTAAATATATAGAACCAACCAGTTAACATTAAAATAACAACATCTGAATAGCACCTCAGGGGCTGAGAACCAGGTAAGTGCTTGGTCCTTGAGGTTAGGTGCCTCAGCAGTTGGAGTAGTCCCAAAGTAGCTGTCTCTCACTGGGGAGGCTAACCCAGGAGGAGCTCCATCCATGAAACTGGGCACCTTAGCAGTCCCAATTCAGCAGTGACAACCTCAAAGATTCTTGGAGAACTGTTGTTCATTCGTCTATGACAGAAGCCTAAAAACACTGAGCTTGTCTTGTTACAAGGGAAGAAATCAGCAGCAGCAGCAACAGGAAGTCAAGAGAGTTCTCCTGCCACATCATTTTTATGTGGGCTTTATGTTCATTTCAAACATCATCTTTTGCAAAGGAAAGATTAGAAGTAAGAAGCGGTCACTAACTGGGATTTAACGCTCATGTTTTTTATTCATATTAACTCTAAAGTAAGCNTTAGCNTCATTTTATTCATAACAGTCTTGTATATATTTATTTGATCCAAACCTACAGTACAAATTGGCTTCCAAGTCAGTTCTATGTTCTCACCTGAGTAAATCATGACATTTGAAACGAATCCAAGTAGCTTGNCATCTCCTTCCTACTGAAGCTTCCTTCAGTGAGAAGCTGCCCAGTCACTTTATATCCTGAGACTTTGGAAAGATACTGGCCTTTGATGAAAACATCCCGGACAAAGAGCTCTCAGACAGATCATTCAAATGGAAGGTGATGGTGGCTGTTCTAATAATTTTCAGTTATTATTATGCTTTAATATCATTGTTTCTAATTTTAGGTCATAATACTATTGAAAAAGATAAACTTTTTTTTAGCAGAGTTTTCTCTTTTGGTTCATATGTAGGGAACAGAGAAGGAAAGCTTCATGTACAGCCTCACAAAGTAGCCCGCTCTATGCAGCCGAACGGGTCAAACAGATATTCACCTGTTTGTAGGTTTCAGGTATGAAAGATGGGCCCCAGATCCAAGCTAGGATGGNNTTCCCTACCTGGATTCCCCTTCACCAATGATAAGGGGAAGAAATCAACTTAGGGAAGGTTTATCCTTCAGGAGATGTTATAAGAATTGCATTCTAGGGCATTTTTAAGCATTTCTTCTAGTTGCCATCATTTGATGTGGTAGATTTTGTAGGACTCAGTTACCTTTGGTGGAATAGGAAAATGATCTTTCTTAAAGAGATCTTTTAGTATAAATGTTCCTCAAAATGTTTAAAACAAAACTGCCATGTAGCTGAACAATGCTATCCCCAGGCATACATCCAAAGGAAATGAAACCTGTATATGGAACAGACAACTGTACTCATGCTTCTTGAAGCACTATACACAATAGGGAAGATGANAACAAGCTGTGTTTGTGAGCTGCTGGATTGAGAAAACGTGATATATACTATATTATAAATATAAGTAAATACTACTCTTCCACAAAAAAGTCAAATTGCCTTGGTTAGGGCAGGTGTATGCAATCAAAGATCATTATGTCTAGTGAAATAAGCCAAGTACAACAAGCCCACCCATGATTTTACTAGTCTGTGGAATCTAACATAGGTGAGAGGAAAACAGTCATTGCTAGAGGCTGGGGATACTTGTGTGGACAACAGATGGAGCAGGTTAATCATGGGGCACTAAGTTATGGTTAGACAGGAGCAAGAAGTTCTGCTGTGCTGTTGCACACTAGGGTGATCTTAATTAGCAATAATATACTTTACATTTCAAAATCCAGGAGAAATAAGTTGAATGCTTTCACTATAATGAAGCAATAGTTATTTGTGGAGATGTGTATAACTTGTTTTAAGCATTAAATAATGTGTGCATATATAAAACTATTGCTTGGTACTCCACTAATATGCATTACTTTCATATTTCTATGGATCATTACATTAAAATTTAATTTCAAACAAGGCATTCTTCCAAAAATAACACATTTTGACATCCTGTATGTTAGTTTTCCTCTTCAGACAGCCCTCGGTGTAGAGGGAGTCAAATTTTGCTCTGAGAAGCAGTGGTTTTCATCTGCATGGCTGTTGTTTGACCGTCTTCCCCTCAGAGAGCTGAGAAATCCCAAGGTAACTAACTGAAATGCAGCCCTGTACAGTAGCCTATGGTTTCAGTTACCAAAGGGTACCCATGGTGCAAAGCTATCAAATGGAAAATTCTAGACATAAGAAATTTGTAGTTTTAGATGGTATATTTATTGTCAGTAGGCATGATAAAAATCACACACCATATCTCTGGCCTTTCCAGATCCCATGCTAGTTTATCTAATTTCTATATGCTACCCCTCCACTAGTCACTTTTGGTAGACATCTGAGTTCATTNCAAAGTCATAATGCTTATGTTAAGATATATTTATTTTGCTTAATAATGGCTTCAAAGTATCAGGATCATGATGTTAGAAGGAACCAGTATATAAAACTTGGAAGAACAGATGCAATCTGGTGCTAATGGACATGCTTTTGGCCATTATGTTGATAAGATTTGANTGACTATGACAAAATGCCTGAAACCAACAATTTAAAGTGAGGACAGGTTTAATTTTGCTCGTCGTCTCAGGCGTTTCCATCTGTGGTGGAATAAGCTGGTGGGTCATAACCTTACAATAAATAGCTGGAATACCTGCACGGTCCCATAGGACAAGCAGAACAGGTGAGCCGAATAGTCTCTGAAAGTTTATTTATGGCAATTTTATTTTGCAGAGGCTATGACCATGGTCTACTGGGGTTACATGGCAACTATTATCCACTTTTAGTGACAGAACTGTCTTTTTTCAGGCATGGGTTAATTATGTCATTTTCTTACNTATCTATCATTGTACTTCGGTCATAATAACCCCCTCTCATTCCCTCTCTGGTTCTTTTCTGGTCATAATCACCCCTCTTGTTCTGGAATATGTGTTACATTATTTCATGTTGTGGAACATTTGTTTAATCATGCAAAGATGTGTTGCATTCTTTTATGCTGCATTTATTTAACTGTAAAGCTGTGTTACTTTGCCTGTCTAAAACACCTGGTTGGTCTAATAAAGAGCAGAGAGGCCAATAGCTAGGCAGGATAGAGAAACAGGTGGGGCTGGCAAGCAGAGAGAATAAAGAGAGAAGAAGAGAAGAAGGCAGGAGTGAGAAAAGGAGGAGAGAGGACACCAGGGACCAGCCACCCAGCCACCCAGCCAGCTGTGGAGTAAGAAGTAAAGAAAGGACTATAGAATAGAGAAAGGTAAAAGCCCAGAGGCGAAAGGTAGACGGGATAATTTAAGTTAAGAAAAGCTGACTAGAAACAAGCCAAATTAAGGCTGGGCATTCATAAGTAAGAATTTCTCAAATTTATTTGAGAGCTGGGTGGTAGCCCCCAAAAGCATTATAAAAAACAACAATACCCTCTCTTCCCCCCACTGTTTCTCCTCTGATCATAATCACCCCCCTTTTCCCCTCACTGATTCTCTTCCTTGTCCCAAATTGTCCCCTTTACTTTCTCCTTTTTAAGTTTAGACTAAATTTTATTTGTGTTGTGACTCCACATATGAGAGAAAACGTGATCATTATCCTTTCATATGCTCTCCAGTTCTATTCATTTTTCCTGTAAACAGTACAGACGTAGCTGCATGTGAAGTTAGTGCATTAGTACAATATTGATGTTGGTGCTGATATGGTTATAAACTTGGCTACAGGGGAAAAATCTCGAAGCTTTGGAAGGAAAAGCATGGGAAGCTAAATGGACTCATGTCAGAGAGAGAGAGAGAGAGAGAGGAATACCTGTCTGTTTCTGGCCACTTCAGGTCATCCAAGTGAAAGTACAGGTATAACCTATAGGATTAAGATTGGAAATCTGTCTGTCTGCCCACCTATCTATCTAATCTAATCTAATCTAATCTAATCTAATCTAATCTATCTATCTATCTATCTATCTATCTATCTATCTATTTCCTCTCTCTACCTCTCTATCATATATATAATATATATAATATATATATACCTCTCTATCACATATATATAATCTCAATGAGTCTTGTATACTAGAAGGTGGCAATGTTTGTACTGCATGTTTTGCTAATCCAAAATCAAGACACATTTTGTGGAAGATTTGAGTATATTTAAAGACTACAAAAAAGAAAAAAAGCCTCCTATCTCAAACCAGAAGTTTTCTCTGCAGTTTTGGACAAAGAAATTGCTTGGTATAGAAGTGGTCTTTCCAGGCCATACAGTACGTATTGATGTGCTNAAAATGTGTCTGATCATCTGAGGGACAAAACAGGGTCAGGGGTGGTTAGTACTTTAGGGGAGGGGTGTAGACAGTCTTTCCTTAACTTTATGTATGGCCCGAAGGCTTCATAAGGCGGCTGAGAACAGGAATAGTGGATGAACATCCTCTCAGCAGTAACTTGCAGTGTTTTACAGGGGGAGACTCCTGCTCACCATGAAGCCACGGGTTCAGAAGTGAGAAGAGAGGTTTAAGAAAGGGATTCTGCACTAGGGTGAAGGAGAGAAACAATGAAAGCAAAATTGAAGAGCGGCCCCGAACTCACGAATCAAGATATTTTGATGTGATATTTAAGAAAAATAAATTTAGTACTAAGATTTATATATTGGGAGCTAGTAAGGAGGCTCGGGGAGTAAAAGCTCTTGCCATGTAAGTCTACTGAATTCAATCCCCAGAACACACATTCCNTCATGTTCCTNACAGGTGTAAGGNGAGAGTCAAATCCACAAAGTTGTTCTCTGACCTCCACACGTGTGCTGTGGTACATGTGCCCATACATAGATAACACAGATGCACACATGATAGTAATAATGGTAATAATAACAATAATAACCGGAAATAATAACAGTGAATATTTTAAATGAATGAACAATCTGGGACTGCAATTCCACATATCAGTCTCACTGTTTCACTCTGAGTCTGACTTTACCNTGTGCTATCTTGATTTAAAAGTTTGATATTTCATTTATCAGGATTTTTATATTAAAATTTAAATTACTACATTACAGATTTATTTATTGTGGTTCTTTGAGTTTGGGGTGCCTCTGTAAATTCTGAGCTGTGTTGACTGTCTAACCAGGACACCTCTTACCCTGTGTCCTGACTAACAGGGTGACCTAGAACAGATCTCTGAAACACAGCTGTTCAATCCATGGCTGTGAGATGAATGATTTAATGGATCAATTAAACCACCATGAAGTATCTTCTACTGCTCTCTCTAATGGCCTCCCCACGCTCCTCACTGGAAGAGACAGAATGCACCATGTGCTCCTGACTCCTGATTTCATCAGCGCCATCACTTTCAATGTTCTAAAATAATAGAACGCATAATAGGAACTTTGTGTTTTCTCTTGCTAAAAATCCTCCCATTACAATTAATTAACTGCTGTCAGGTTACTATCACCATGTATGGGAATTTTTGCTTAAAAGACAACACCTTAGCATATTTCTACTTTACTCCCAAGATAATCATCTCTTCAACTAAAGCATATGGGTGCTGTCAGCTGGATGGTGTGAAGAAGCCTAGTTCCTCACTAATATTCAAATAAAAGTCTGCAAATAATGAAAGGCCAGAAAGCAGAACAAGAAAACAATAAATAAATTAAAGTTATGAGGGAATTGAAGCTGGTACTCGATTCCATTTTGACATGTGCTTGGATGAATGTCTATGTGCACATGAGGTNCACTCAGCAACCACCCACATGGAAGAGTGGAAACTTGGAAACATTAGCTTTCGAGCTGAAATCTTTCTCTGCTCTTGCTTGAATTACTCAACTAAACTACCCGGCCCTCAGATCAGCTTCCCTGTGAGACTGGAAGGTCTGTATGGGTAAATTGAAAACAAAACAAAACAACATAAACACTCTGTGTGCACGCCAACAGGACACAGGAGTCTTGTTCACTGTGATTCAAGTTCTCNTAAAGTGGGGGACATGAGGGGTGAGTTGCAATCCAAATGCCAAATCCTTTGTCCTGCATTGAGTCCTAGATGCAGNGGGAGTCCCATCACAGTTTGAAGGTATATTCATCATCAATGTCACATTCCCAGCCTCAGAAAATCACCTGANATATGATTTCCTGAAGGGAAGGACCAGGTCCCTTGATGATTCAAGGATGGAGTGGGTTTATCTCTTTGGATTTGCCTCTGGCTCTTGACTCTGAACATGTGGCCTTAGAACTGTTTTCATCTCCTCACCTTCTTGTTTGTTCTGAAAGTAAATGGTTCCCTTTAGCTAAGACTCAGAGTTGTTTGAAGGCTATGACTATGTGCCAATGGAAGGAAGAAGTTATGAGGCTACTGTGGTGGTTTAAATAAAAATGATCCCCTCCACCCCCTCCTAGTCTCATAGGGAGTGTCACTATTAGGAGGTGTGGCCTTGTTGGAGGAGGTGTGGTGTTACTGNAGGAAATGTGTCACTGGTGGCAGGCTTTGAGGTTTCAGAAGCTCAAGCCAGGCCTAGTGGCTCATTTTCTCTTCCTGCTGCCTGCTGACCCAGATGTAGAGCTCTCAGCTCCTTGTCTGCCTGCATGCTGTCATATATCCTGCCATGATGATAATGGACTTACACTTTTGAACTGTAGGCCAGTTCCAACTAAATGTTTTCCTTTAGAAGAGTTACTGTGATCATGGTGCCTCTTCATAGCAATAGAAACCCTAACTAAGANAAAGTTGGTACCAGGGACTTGGGTATTGCTGTGATAGGCCAACCATGTTTTTGTTTGGAGGAATATGGACTTTGGGATTTTGAGTTAGGAAAGTAGCTGAATGCTTAAGTGGGGCTTAATGGGCCATTCTATTAGGANCATAGAAAACAGTGCTGTTGAGGGTGATTTGAGCTGTGAGGGACAGAGGAAAATATTTGTATGTGGCCTANAGATCATTCTTGNGATATTTTGGCTAAGAATGTAGCTGTTTTTTGCCCTTCTCTGAAAAACTGCCTGAGGCTAAATTTTTTTTTGGATTAATTATATTTGCAGAGAAAATTTTTTTTTGGATTAATTATGTTGGCAGAGAAAAATCTCAAAACAGCCTCGTATTGACTCTGTCATGTGGTTATTAGTGTTCACTCTTATGCATATCTATAATGAAAATGAGCAAGCTAAGCAAAGAAAAATGCAAAATGTACAGATTAAGGAGAAAAGGGGCACCAAGAAGTAGAATGGAACTAAATCTTGTGTTCAAGGAGNTAAACAGATTAAAGAAAAGCCTGATGGTNAATGGAATAAAGGGNGTGGTGACCTGGCAAGATCCCACCCAGCTAAGTTTCCAACTGTGAAAAGGAATTAAAGAAAAGTTTAGGGCCTGGAGCGGTGGTGCACACCTTTAATCCCAGTGCTCTGGAAGCAGAGGCTGGCAGATCTCTGAGTTTGAGGCCAGCCTGGTCTACAGAGTGAGTTCCAGGACAGCCAAGCTTAGACAGTAAAGGGAGTGACATTAATAGGAGGTGTGTCCTTGTTGGAGTAGGTGGGGTGTTGTTGGAGGAAGTGTGTCACTGGTGACGGGCTTTGAGGTTTCAGAAGCTCAAGCCAGGCCTAGTGGCTCATTGTTTCTTCCTGCTGCCTGCTGTCCCAAATGTTGAACTCTCTCCACCTGTTCAGCACCATGTCTGAAGATAACCTCTAAAACTGTAAGGCAACCTCAATTTAATGTTTTCTTTTTACAAGAGTTGCCATGGTCACGGTGTCTCTTCACAGCAATAGAAGCCCTAACTAAGACAGCTACCAAAAAAAAAAAAATTAAAAGACAAAGAATGAAAAAGCCTCTGGAGCCTTCATGCACATTATCTCTTAGGAATTAGTATAGTGCAAACGGGTCAGGTCTTCATTTTTCGGTCAGCTCCTCTTGCTTATTTGGGCTTAGGCAGGAGAAAGCATACATCATGGCATTTGTGCTTCCTCCTGTCAGAGATAAGTGGAAGCAATGAGTTCAGACTTAAATTGGAAAGTGCTTCAAATAGAGAGGTGGTGCAAAAGCAAATCAATCAATTCATCTGTTAGCTAATCGCCTGAAGTCAAAGATGAAAAACAGCTGGATTTCTAAGCACTCTTAATATGTAAGCCAATTTTTCCAAGCTATTTTGTAAAGCATGTATGACCAGAGATTAATGTGATGAGTTTTTCTCTAGTTATGATTGTATTATAAGGCTAAGAACAAAGATAGTTAAAGGCGTCACACACTGCCTATAGCAAGGCAATTCCTCACTGTCAGTCTGCAGGAACAGGGTCACTTATTAGACTCAGAGGTAAATCTAGGGAATTAATTTCAGGTCATCAGCCTTCCCATGTGCTGTTTGGAGTTTTAAACCAGTAAAGCTGAAATGATGAAGGANGTTATAAAATAGCTTTTAATTTTTACTTGTAATGTAAAATTTTCCCGTTCCCCTCCCCCTCTTTCTACCCCCTCTGTCATTTCCCTAATTATTAGGCACATGCATTTTGGTCTTTACTATCCCTTTCCTTTTAATTCTTTGAGTAAGTGATTTGGTTTTATTACCATACAGTTTGTATTTTCCCCAAACTGCCTAAATTTATGTTAGTAAGATGTTGCAGCTGTTCAGTGAACAACAGGTTTCAGATGAACTACTTGATACTTTTTCCTTATGAATTACCCCCCTGGAATGGAGGCTTAGTTTTATTCAATGGAGTTTATACAGTTTAGGACACTGTGTGAGGCCTTGGAGGTCAGTCATTCACCAAGATAAACCCATCAAAAATGTCCCCTGGGCATTGACTTTGTTGCTAATGTAAGGTACTAGAATTGGTGCTGGAATATATGGCTATTCTCCAAAGAAGGAATTTTATCTCAATCACTTTCAATAATCATCAGTTTCTCTATATGATTACCTAGGAGATATTCAGAGGAGATGATGTATAGTGAAAAGGTTTCTGTGAAATAGGTTTTGCATGTCTTATGGAGTATCAACACAAGGATAAAAAACANCCTCTCCAGGATCAGCAACTCCTTCCTCCCCCAAGCAGAGCAAAACTGAGCAAACAACTGAGTAGATAAGAACATCACAAGCATCTCTTTGAAGTGGAGTTGATGTCTTTCAGTGAGTTCAGCTTCCTGATGGATGCAAGGGACAAAATTGTTTCACTAAAGTAGAACTGAAAAAAAGGAGAAGGCAAAAAAAAGACAGCTATTTGAAACTGACAGCAGAGGGGNTCAAGTCACAAACTCCATGAACGTCCATGCGAAGGTCCCAGGCGCCTGTGCACCNTGTGGTCTGAGGGACATCTTTTGACTCTTACTATGTAATCTGAGCATTGAGCAAATTTGTTCCTGTCATAATTACAGCCACCTTGTAGTGCTGTCCCAGCAGTTGACACTCTCAGTAGGTTTAGCAAGTTTTCCCAGTGTCAACAAGGTATTAAGGGGCGAAGTCAAGATTCCAGTCCTTGTTTAACTTGATGTCTGTAATCATTCATACCCACAATACATAATGTTATCAGTGTGTAAGGGCTTACCCTACTTACAGCCAAGTGTGGTTCTATGGGCAAACTCTTTAGATTTGTGTAAAATGCATTTAGGAGTCTTATTAGTGCTCTTGCACAGCACATTTTATTTCTGTGTGGTTATTACTTTACATGTTGTCACTACCCACTTTGACACCATTTCCTATATGGATATTCCGATAAATGCATGTTTACTAAAAAGAGGATGAATGAATATTTCCCAAAACACTCTTCAGAGCTAGATCCCTATACATCATCATTAATATGACTTTTTTTCTTTCTACTTAGTGCTTGCCTATGAGACAAGATAAAAATGATTCAATTCCTTGCAATTTCTAATTTAATATCCATATAATGCCAAAGTGTCTGAGATTGGGCAGAGAACTATATGGTAATTTTTAAATGTATTCTCCAGCACATCTTAGTGTTTGACAAATAGCACACTCAGCTATTATTTCCTGAATGACCTCATCATAATTATCNGAAAAATAATGAGCATGTCTTTAGTAAAAAATACATGTTTTTGAAACTGGGGTTATTAGTGGTGTTCAGGCAAGCACAGTGGTGGTTGGGATTCCATATGCTGGGCCTGATGCCTGGCACTTTTTTTATGCAGTACTGCATCAATTCCTCCCCACCATTTTCCCAGCAGTGTCTTNAATACTCCACATTTGGGAGCCAGACTAAGCTCCCAATGGAGTTTAATAAGTTATGTTTTTAGTTTCCCAAAGTTTCCTATTAAGCAACAAACCCTGGATTTTAATGTGTGCTCCAAATTGCAATTTTTAGGACCCTTCTTCAGTATCTCTTGCCTGACAAATACCCATTTAAAATGGTCCATCATAGTGTTTTGCTTGGCTAATAATATGTGAGTTCATATTATCTGCCAAACTCTTGCTGCCAAGACACTGCTGGCAAATTCTACATGGTCTTTCTTTCATAAATCACTTGTTCAAGGCATCTACATGTCCAGTTTTAGCTTCTGTCAAGTGGATCCAGGATGTAAAGGTGTATGAAAACAATTATCAATATGAAATCTCTCTTGATCTTCCCAGTTGCTTCATAAATACCTGACCTAAACAATTCTTTA
>LZPO01076105.1:87023-100163 GCA_001675575.1 Neotoma lepida
CCCTTTTATTTAGTGCCCGTGGATTCTATACAGTGATCCTCACAACTTCCTGAGATTCCCAGTTCAGATCACAGGGCTCCTCTCATCTCCTAGTCAAACTGATCATTGCAATCTCAAGCAAACATCTGACTTTCGATGCCCCAGGAATGGTGGCTGTGGTCTTCAATTCTGGGCTTGTAAGAAAAAAAAAATGGGTCGGAATTCCCAGAAGTCTCTGACAGTCACTCACTCCCTTGGAACCTGGTTTTGAGCCACTGGTCTTAGTACTTTGTATCAAGGAAAAACATATTGCATTGAAAAACTAAATTTATAATTATTTTAACTATGGAATATACATGTACCTTAAATATCAGAAACACAACATTTCTGTAAGAGATCTTTCTTCTAACTCAATCCTCTGCTACCTAGCCCCTCTCAGGGAACCATTCATGATTTTGTGTTACATGATTCAAAATGTATATGTAAATGATCTGAACTTCACTAATCAGTAAAATGAATAACCACAAACACCGAGGATAAATATTTGACACTGTATTTGAGCTGAAATGTTACTTCAAAAGATCTGGTTTTCTGGAATCCTAAAGTCTGTCAACTCTGGGTATGAAAAAATAAAGAGTGCCAACATAAGAAGAAGGACGTGGTCCAACATTTGAATTCCAAGAGATGTGCTCAGGTATTTTTATCGTAATTAATTGGTCTTAGGTAGCAGTAATTTCATAGGAAGACGTAACTAAGATACAATACTTCAGGTTAGTTTTTAAAATCAGGTTTAATTTTTGTAACTTTTTTCAATTATAAATGTAATAAGGAATCTTTTAAAAATTTTATGATTATTAGTTAATTCTATGTATACGGATATTTGGCCTACACGTATGTCTGAGTATCAAGTGTGCGCTTGGTGCCTTTGGAGCCAGAAGAGGGCATCAGATCTTCTGGGATTGGAGTTACATCCTGTTGTGAGCCACTGTGAGGGTGCTGGGATTTTACCCAGGTTATTTGGAAAAACAGCCAGTGCTGTTAATTGCTGAGCCATCTCTTTATCCCATCAGAAGATTCAGATATTTTGAAAGATCACAAAACCCCACTGAATGTTAACTGGATAAGAAAGGAACAAAAGATGGTCCAAAATAGTATAGAAAAGAAAATTCCCATAGATGAGGCTTTCACTTCACAAGAATAATATCCCAGCCACATGTCATCACTAGCAAGGCATTTTATTGTACTTTTGTTTGTACACAAACAAAACCCTACAAATAAAATCCTACAAACAAAACCCTACAACCTCTCAATATTCCAGAAATCAATATGAGTACAGATGGGAAGAAACTTGAACATNATCTCATTAAAAATCCATGTTGGATGTCATTGGGAATAATGATGTATCCTTTCATATGAATTTTATAAGCACTTTAAAATAAAACATAATTGGTTAATTGTTGTGGAAGTTCAGAACCAAAACTTCTTCTGTGCATAATTAGAAAACATGACTGGGGAGCCTAATTCTAAAACATTTTGAGAGCAGCAGTTGTTTTTAATATTTGATGCATGTTGTTCAAGCGTCAAGGAATCTCTGGGAGGCACAGGAGAAAAATGACAAGCAGCTCTTTTAAGAGGTCGTATGTGAACATTTTAGCACCAATTTCCNAGAAAAGAATGTCCCCGTAAGCACTTTCGACTAATATTGCAATGCTTTGCATATNTTATGAGTTTTGTTGAAGCATCTATGTATTATCATTAGGTAAGAGAAAGAATGCAAGGACTTACATCTAATTTTAACCTGATGGCTCTCATGTGAATCTCAAGATTCCCATGCATGCATTAAGTGGAAAGCTTTGGGTTTTTAATAAGCAATCTGGCAACACAAGTTATTTTGCCTGTGTCCTTGGCAGGTGTCCCCCAGGGGGGGCTGATTCTGCTTAGTTCTTGGGCAGACTTTGTCCTAGTTTGGATCAGGAATGTCTTCCCAAAGGCCCATGTGTTAGAGGCTTTTATTCCCCAGCCAGGTGTCTCTGGAAGGTGATAGAACATAAGAGAAACCTTCAAATGATATTGTCGTATTTGGCAATTCTTGTACACAAAGCAAATGTATCCTAGTGCAAGGTGGAAAGAGCATGACTGAATTCCAGAGAGTACCCCAAATTCATTTGTTAATTATCTTTTTTTCTGCCACTCCACCCTACCCTTTAAAATACAGAATTTCCCAAAGCAAAATTCAAAAACATGCATTTCCTATCTTTTCATGTTTTCATACTATTCTTAGTTCCTAGACATTAAACAAGCAGCAAAAGACGCTTAAGGAATTCACATTCTAGATTTAAAATGCCTCTGAATATTAATGATTTGATTAAGATAATGAATCTCATGGTATGTTTACTACATTCTGAAAATCATACATTGTGAGTGTTGCTGATTGCCACATTTAAAATAATATCTTGTGTCTGAGCTGCAGTGCTCTGACATTGTTGTGACCATTCTTGTCATTATCACCATCGTCAACACAAATATGCAAAGTCACAGTATGCACACATTATATGTGACTTTTTTAGTCCTTGTCTGGGCTGAAGAGCCATGTCCATTATTAGATAACAGTTCTCTCCACTTTTGTATCTTCTAATATTCAGAAGATGATCTGTATGACTCTAACACAGTGATCTGAAAACTTAGAATCAGAAATCCCTGGTGAGCAACGAAACATTTAACATATTTTATANCAAAACANGAGTTGTTGGGGATAAAACAAACACAAATAAAACAAACTAAATCAAAGCCATGCAGAACCAAATCATGTGATCAGGGATCGTGCTGGGAATGGACTGCCAATCAAGCAGGATCTACTTGCTCCCTCTTGTTGAAGAGACTGTGCATCCCTGGGAGGGAAGAACAGGCTCTAACAGAGATTATGTGGAAGTCTGTGCAAATACGAAGCACGTCAGCTTCCCTACTCTTGTCAGGCAAGGCATGAGGAAGCTTTTCTCAAGGAAGAGCTTTGATCCTGAAGTCTCTGTAAGAGTTAGGCAGATTTGAGGAGGGTGGAAGAGAAAGGATTCTGTCAGAGGTGCAAGCTTGAAAATATTAGGAGAGTGCTATTGAGAAAGCTGAGCAACAGGAGCACTCCCTGGAGAGTCTTGGCGCTGCCGCAAATGAAGTTTGCCTGCTGCATTTGACAACGACATTGGTGACTTTGAGAAGAGCAAGATGAGCGAAATGATATCAGCAAAATTGTCATGGGAGGCAGGAATGGACACAGTAAACATGAACAGCAGTTTTCAGAATTTTGGTTGTAAAATGGAAAAGAGTTGTAAAACACTAAGTTCTTTTATAAAGTAAAATCCTTCANAGCATCAATTAAACTAAAGTGCTATTGGCTATTGTGTGATATAATATTAATAGGTAAAATGTATGATACTATAGTTAAAATGGTTTTAGAGAATATTTCAAAGGAAATGCCCCTTTCTCCAACTCTTAAATATTTGAATAATATAAATATTGAATTCATGCCAGTATTCAATATTAAAAATTCTTATTTAGCANATTCCTTTTCAACTTCCTCCATTTCTCTTAACTGACAAAGTCAAATGTCTCTCCTAAGGGCAGATCTGGCTCCATGGCTTCAAGGCTTTCAGCCATTTTTGTTACCAGAAGCCTTTTAGATTGCTGATGTACACAACCCCTGAAGAGAAAGTGTTCAGATTGCCCGAAACTAATGAGAGCAAAGGTCTAGACATGCCTTTCACTTTCCCTAATGTTTCCTTTTATTTTTTAGCCTCCAAACCCTCCCATGTGGCTTCCCTGCTTTGTTTTCTTTTAAATTCATTGCCTCTTTTTCTTTAATTGTTGTTAGGAATGCATGTGTGTGTGTGTGTGTGTGTGTGTGTGTGTGTGTTTCTAAATATGTAAACACAACATGCTCAGTCTGCCTGTTATTTGTATATACATGTTTTCCGACCTGCTAGTTCCCTGTTAGATAACCAGTTGGTGTCCTCTTCCCTGGGGATGATTATTTCTTCCACTGCCAGTTTTTCTTAGTTGCCTGTTGTTCCTTATCTAGGGTTGAGATATGTTTCTTTTCTACTGAGAGAGAATTGAGTGAGTGGCCTGAATATCCAACAAAGTTAATCCAAGAATTTTGCAAAAGATATAGGATTTTAGGAATGATGAAGCAGCCCCTGAGAGTTGCTGTGTGTGGAAACAGAGCATGAACGTGATAGAAAGAGAGTCCTGCCCTCACATCTGAGACTCCTGAACCCATCTTTCCCCATTGCAGATGGTCCACTTAGTGCTAATACAATTCCTTTGTCAACAGAAGAGTAAAATGTAAAAACATGAAGTGAATTCTATCTATTGTGAGATTATGAGTGGAAACATGAAATGCTAGACCCTGGCCTGCATGATCCTGGTAGGGATCTGCATGAAGGAAGCTACAAACTGGTGCACAAAGCTGCTCCTGAAGGTTAATTATGACCACTTTCTTGTCTTCCTGATGAAACTATGTTAACATTCTATGCGATAAGCTAATCAAGAATTTAAATGGAGAGCTACAAAAGTCCAATGACTGTAAATATTGGGCACATTTTACTAAACATGCTGGAGGAAAATGCCAAGAACTCTGAGTATTGGAGTAGTTTTGTCCTGTAACAAGCAGTGGCTTGAGATAGTAAGTTGAAAATTTGGATGCATGACATTCATCTATTTTTTCGTGTAGGGGAGGGGAGGAGAAAGGAGAAAAAGAGAAACTGAGATCTTATTGGGAACACTGAATAAAAAAAAATGATCTAGTAAAATAATAGCAGAACTTAATCTTGGCTACTGTGATGAACAAATTTGGGGAAACTCATACATCTGTAGTTATAAGAAAATGGCAGCTTTATAATAGAGCTTGAAATCGGGGATCNTGATGCCTCCAGAGGTTGCTTTATTGTACAGGGTTCTTTTAGCTATCCTGGGTTTTTTGTTTTTCCATATGAAGTTGAGTATTGTTCTTTCCAAGTCTGTGAAGAACTGTGTTGGGATTTTGATGGNGATTGCATTGAATCTGTAGATTGAATCTGAGGTTGGTATGTAAAAGGAGTGGAAGATCTTTTTAATGTAAAAATAAATAAACTAAAAAAAAAGAAAGAAAATGGCAGTCATGGGGCTGAGAAGATGGCTTAACAGTTAACAGCACTTGCTGCTCTTCCAGAGAACCTGAGTTTGCTTTTCAGCACCCACATGGGGTGACCCACAAATACCTATAACTTAGGCTCCAGAAGACCTGAAGCCTCTGAGGGCACTTGCACTCACATGCTCATACCTACAAGAAGACACATACACACAGCTTAAAATACTTTAAAAATTAAAAAAAAATTATAATCTGAAATTCATATGACTGGCCTTCTTAAAAACTTAAAAGGAAAGAAGAATGTTCTCTGTGTGTTTTCCTCCAAAAGAACTGGTTCCAAACGTCCCACATAACTTTTTTTTTNCTAATTTTACATCCGGGCTCCAGCTTCCCCTCCCTTCTCTTCTCCCAGTACCTCCCCTTCCCCTGTTTCCACCCCCCCAATCCATTCCTCCTCCAGTTCCCGCTCAGGAAAGGGCAGGTCTCTCATGAATAACAACAAGACATGGTATATCAAGTTGCAGTAAAACTAAGCAGTTCCCCTTGTAGTAAGGCTGGACAAGGTGACCCATCCAGTATGAGTAGGGTCCCAAAAGACAGTAAAAGAGTCAGAGACAAGAGACAACCCCTGCTCCCACTTGGTAGGAGTTCCAGAAGAGGACCAAGTTACACACCTGTAACATATATTCAAAGGACCTAGGTCAGTTCCATGCAGGCTCTCTGTGAGCCCCTATGAGCCCAGGTTAGTTGATTCTGTGGGTTTTCTTGTGATGTCCTTGACCCCTCTGGCTCCTACAATCCTTTCTCCTCCTCTTCTATAAGATTCCCTGAGCTCTGCCTAATGTTTGGCTGTGGGACTCCATCTATTTCCATCAGTTGCTGGATGAAGCCTCTCTGATGACAATTGGGCTAGGCACCATTCTGAGTGCAGCAGAATATCGTTAGGCATCATTACATTGACATTTTTCCCCTCCAGGCATGTTTGGTTCTATGCTAGGTCTCTGGGTCATCCAGTCTGTGGGTCCTCGTGCTCCAGGCAGTGTCAGGAGTGGGCTTACTCTCCTGGCATGGGTTTTAGGCTGGAGGCCCAGAGAGACTAGGTGACAAGGAGGGCTCAAGGGAGGATGCCTAGATCTCCCTGGGAAGGAAGGGGAAATAGAACAGATTTCATGAGTGGACTGAGGGCAGGTGGCAATGGGAACAGGAGCGATCAGGTTGTGAGGGAGATGGAGGAGGAGAGTACTGAAAGAGACTACTGGAAAGAGGGGGACATTTCAGAGTCAGGTAAAAAACCTGGCACAAGGGAATCTCCCAGAAAACTACAAGATGACCCCAACTAAGACTCCCAGCAATAGCAGATATGTAGTCTGAACTGGCTATCTCCTGTGACCAGGTAAGACTTCAAGGGGAGATATTAGGACACCAACCCAGCCACATAACCTTCGACCTGCAGTCTGACCTGCCTATGGAATGAGCTGGGGTAAGGGTGGCCTAGTGATTGAGGGAGTGACCAACCAATGACCAGTCTACCCATACAACACTTACCCACCCCACAAATGACATGGACAGCTAAAGGCAACAAGGATTTCTGTTTTATATTTTAAGGTAGCTTCCTGCTTGCGTTGAAATTTAAAAGCTGTCAGAACTCTTGTGTTATACTTACATTCTCCATTTTTGCTTCGGATTCTGTAGTTTAAACTAAATATATCTATTTTCTCATCAAATCCTTTTATTAAATATTACTTTTCATCAAAAAGTAATAATAGAAAATATGTACTCACATAAAAATTTCAAATACAGTAGGCAAAAATGAAATCAAAATGAAATCACTCTCTAGAAAAAAGTCATTAAAGATGGTAAAAGTCTACAATTCAGTGTGAAATGTAAAAGAAACAGCATACTGCTTTATCTTCTTTTAGAGGTATAATCCATGGCTCAGCCTCTGCTTCAATTTAACATTCATCAGACAAGCTGGAGATGGAGGGAGACTGAGAACACTCTTTGTTTGGAGTTTTGTTAGTTCAGGGTGAGCTGAGATAATACACAGATCAGTTCTAATTCATTATTTTCTAAAGGATGAATGTAGACAAGAGTTTTACTTGTATACATTTTAGAATAAGAAGAGAATAGCCCAAGAAACAGATAAGATTGCGGAAGTGACAAAGCCAAGCATTTCCCAGAATCTGCTGGTGGTGTTTTCATATGTATGAAACACCCGGTAAAAGAAACCACATAGGTCTTTGTTTGCTATTATTATAAAATATCAGCTCACACNGCACAGTGCACTCCAGTGTGCAGAATGCTTTTGTTGCCANGGCTCTCTATTCTCACAGCCATCTTAAAAACTAGTNCAAAGCCACTAACATTGCTATTTCTCAGATGAAGAAATTGGACTCAAATATTACAGATTTAAAAAGCCACCTGAATCTTAACTCAGAGTTATTTGTATGTAACATTGTGATTCTATTGTGTGGAATTTCACATTGCTTTGGACGTAATTAATTTACCNTGATTAAATTAACTATATCAGGGTACATATTGACACANGATTGAAATGAAATATGATGACATTAATTATGCTCTGATGAAATTTATTCTTTATTTTTGAATACTGAAATCATACCATAAAATAACAGTTCACTGATGGGGATGTCTTTCTGTGTGCTGTGAATATATGTTGTTCCCATTGGTTAATAAATAAACTGCTTTAATTCTTGCTTGATAACTGTTTGTTATATATAATTTTACTATATTAAAATTTGATTAGATAGAAAAGAGGAAGTGCTGGGGGATGTCTTTCTGTACACTGTGAATATATGTTGTTCCCATTGGTTAATAAATAAGCTGCTTCTTTGGGCTATGGCAAGGCAGTTTAGAGGCAGGCGGGGAAATCCAAGAAGGGAGACAGGAAACAGAAAGGTGGAGTGGGGGAGATGCCAGACTGCCCTCCTAGGAACAACATGTAATGGGATGCAGGTAAAGCCACGGAACACATGGCAATATATAGATTAATAGCTATAGATTGAGTTAAACTCTAAGAGCTAGCTAGCAAGAAGCCTGCCGTTTTGTAAATAAAAGCCAGTTTGTAAATAATATTAAGCCTCTGAGTGATTATTTTATAAGTAGCTGTGGGACCACAGGGCCAGGCAGGACCCGAGAAACCTTCTGGCTACATTTCACACATTCTTCACATGTGCCCTCTTGTGAGTAGATAGCCACTTGCCCTGACATAGAAGGAGTACCTTTGAGTACAGATGTTACAGAATTGGGTTATCTGTGAAAAACTAGAAATAAGGTTATGATGAGAAATCAAGTTGCAGCTCAGGATTCCTTTTATTATTTGTATGCTACAGCAATTCTATATAAAGCCAACTTAAAAATAACCTTTCCTGCCGAGGTGGATGAATCCCATTGTCCAACCTCTGCCCCCAACTATTGTTCTCCATTGTCATCTACTTTGTATCATGTGACACTTGGATTTTCTTATCAGAGGCACCCCATATATTATATACCATAAAGTCGTAAGTAGAATTTTCCTTAAATTTTCTTTGTTAGTGAGAAACTAAACTCATGGGAAATATACATTCATTTGACCTTGACAGTGCACCCTCTTTCTCCTTTATGAAGTATTCATATAGTGATTTCATGATACTTATCTGACAGAGTTTGCAAACTTGACAGAAAATAGGGTATGTAGTAAATGGACAGGACCCTGGCTTGTGTACATGGTATATGTCTGCTGTTAAAACCACAACCTAGAGGGATAGGTAAGGTTCACACAAGTAAGACTAAATGATAGAATTAAAAAACAACTGGAAAATTGAAAAACATGGAACAGCAAGACATAACCAACACCCAGCCTTGCAGTCAACAGAAGTTGAAGACAACTCTTGACATGAAGCCAGCTGGGTTTAAGTCTCTATTTTTTGTTAAAGTTAATGATATTCTTATTTTATAAAAAATCATTAACACATGTTGTGATGTCAGTAAATAAGTTAATAAACATAGACACTCCTGCACCTGGCAATTGTGGAATAAATAATTCAGTGAACATTAATGCAAAGACTACTAACAGAGCTGAACAAAATGTGAAAGTGCATCTCATGGCATTTGGGAGTTAGTAAAATAATAAAAAGTTATTGCAGTAGATTTGGCTAAAAACTCACATGTACAGAAGTGAAGTTGGAGTTCCGGAGCCGTTTATCCTCTAGGTACTTCTTCTGGTTTCTGTGACATTAGATAAGAGCCCGGTATTTAATAGTATTGTGAATGTATCTTTAAGCTAGTGATGTAAGCTTACATTTCCCAAGGGGGAAANCCTGGGGAAAGACTTCTGTAGACAGTTAATCATGAACCCTGGGAGTCTGGATTGGCTTCCAGATCTTGGCGGTCAATAGAAAATAGACTTTAACAGAGTTGTACCATGTTACAGTTATAGCAAGAGATATAAAAACCAAATTCAAAATCTCAACTGAAATCAGGAAAGCATCAAAGACCATCTCAAAGTAGTTATAAGACTGAAAAGATACAATAACTAAAGCTAAGAGGTAAGTAAATGCTTCATAGTAAATTATACCCAGTAGAATAACTCATGNACAAGAAGTGANAGACAGAGCTGAACTGGTGGCTCAGTGGTTAAGAACACTTGCTACACTTGCAGAGGACCCAGGTTTGATTCCTATCGCCCACACAGTGGCTTACAAATGTTGAAGTCTCAGTTCCAGAGAATCAAGCATGCTCTTCTGGCCTCTGTGCATGCCACATATGCACATGCATACACACAAAATAAAAGGAATACATCTTTAATAAAGGAAATAAGAGAGCAAAGGACTAAACGGAGTGTGGAGAGGTTACAGGACAGAAAGCAGAACTGTGGGGGGCACNTAGAAAGATGGTGAGAGGAGTGAGTATGTGTAGTGGATTTCCATTATGTCAGGAGAATACTAAATAGAAGCATGTTGGAAAAAAACAATGGCTATAGATCCTTCAAACTCAGGGAAAACATTAAGGTATTTGCATAAATAAATAAATAATAAAAGTGAAAGAAGTACCCAGACAAATCATGTACCAATCAAGTAAAACTGCTAAAAAAAAAAGGGGAGGTAGTCTTAAATATAGTGAAAATCAGAATGCAGAATGCATTTAATGAATAGAAACCCAGTGGCATTGGCAACTGAGGATTTCACAGAAGCACTTTGAATTTGTAGAACACAGAATAACACTGCAGGAGTCAGAAACACACAAACACACAACCAAAAGAATACTTCTGATCTACATTCTGTAATAATCTGTCCTTCAAGAATTGCTATAAAATAAAGTTATTTTTAAAGTTTTCTTTAAATAATCATGTAAAGGCCAATATTTATATGAATCCTATGTATTTTAGTTTTAGTTAAAGGAAAATAATCTGAAACCTGAGCTGAGAAGAATGCAAGGGTCACGTTTATAGAGAGGGCAAAGGAAACAGCAGTGATGTATTTTAAATAATTAATAGTGATGGTTTGAGGGTGTGTAAGGTTGCGCAGACTTTAAACACATGACAGCAGCAAATTGAGACTGGAAGAAATGAACAAAGACACCCTAAGGTTACTTAGACATCACTGCTAAAGCACTTAGCAATTACCTCTTTAGATCTTAGTGTGCTGATTGATTCAGGCTTTGATAAATGAAGGGTGCATATTGTAATGTCCATGTAACTAGGGAAAAATGTAAACACAGTATATATTGAGGGGGGTGGGAAAGTGGTTCCCTGCAGAAAGTACCTGCCTGAAAGAATGACACATGAATTCAGATCCCAAGCACCCAGGTGTTGTGGTACATGTAACANCAACACTGGTGTCTGGGGACACAGACAAGAGAACCATGAGCTCATTGTCCCAGATTGGTTGGCTAGTGAGCTCCAGATTGAATGAGAGACCTTGTCTCAAAAATAAGGTGCAAGGTGATAGAGAAAAACAACCACTATCAACTTGTGACTTCATGCACATCCAGTGACACACACTGCATATAATAAAGGGGGTGTATATCAATCTAAAAGAAGATAACAAGTGAATTGAAAGAACGGAAAGCATTGCATAAAACGAGCTAGGTTCTAGAATTTAAGAATGAAAATTTCCAAACTGAAAAATAAAAAAGACTTATCAATCACATCAGCACACAAGAAAGTTGAAAGTAGAATAGAAAAAGAAATACATGTAAACACTAGAAATATGTTATTACACTACTAACAGAAGTAGACTCTAAAGAAGGATTGTGAGAGGTTATAAAACAGCCCATGACAATAAAAGATTCACTTGGAAAATAAATTCTAATTTAAATGTACATAATTGGTAGCTCCAATATGACGGCCCAAAGCATGAGGTGTTATAGTTACAACAGTTCCACACTATAATGTTGACTTGTAAACACACCCAATTTCTAGATTACCCAATGGAATACATGAAAATATGATAAGAAATTGATAAAGTTATTTAACAACAAATTTAAATAATAGCCAAATATAATACTGTCAAAAGTTTTTTTAGGTAGGACATGAAATTTATATGATATGGTGAACTATGAAGTGAAATTCAACAAGAAAAAAACTTCAACAAAGTTTTAAAGTTTAAATGTTTTGTGTCTATTAGTCTATTGTCCACAGTCCACTATGTCTATTGTCTATAGTATCATTTAATATCTATTAGCTAATTTACTCTAATTTTAACACTTGAAATCACCTTGATGACAAAGTTTAGCTAGAAAGAAATCAATGTAAAACCTCTAAACTAAGTTTTGTGTGTGTGGAAACCCAGAAAGGCAANTAACTAATGAGTTAAATAAAAAATTCAGTGAAATGCCAACCACAGATGAGAATCTATATCACACCCCTCCCTGAGGACCAGGCACTATTGCATAAAAGTGAGCAGAATGATTGTAAGAATGGAAGTCAAGGAGGATGAGAGTGAAATAGTGTTTTCAAGACCTGACAGGACCACCATGAACTCACAGCTGCTGTGGTTGACTGTGTAAGATCTGCAGGAGATCAGACCAGTTAACACTCTGGAAAGGAAAGGGAGGGCTGACGTGTCCCCAACCTAACCAGGAGCAACTGATAGTTGATGGCTTCTGGGGGAAGGAGAGACAGGTTTTAAAGGGTGTGGCCCCTGGCAAGTTGACTGCACTCCCAGGGATGGTCCACACCTAGGTGTGTGGAGCCAGCACATATTAGACTCTGTGAATTATTTTTAAAAATAAAATAAAAAAGAGTACATAAAGTTGAGATAAAGTGGAAGTGGGGACGTGGGGCACAGATCTGCAAGGAGCTCAGGGAAAGAGTGGGGAGTAAATATNATTCAATAGATCATAGGAAATTCTCAAAGAGTAAAAATACTATATTAAGAACAAATAAATAAAATTTCTAAGCTTAAAATATTTTAAAATGTGTCCCCCAATATATCGTGCANCCTAATAAACTTATCTGGGATCAGAGAACAGAACAGCCACTAGTTAGACATAGAGGCCAGAAAATGGTGGCACACACCTTTAATCCCAGCACTTGAGATATCATGTCTTTGCTTGAGAAGGACACGTGCCTTTAATCCCAGGAAGTGATGGCAGGAAGCAGAAAGGTATATAAGGTGTGAGGTGAGGACCAGAAACTAGAGGCTTTTTAAGCTTTGAGGCTTTTTGAGCAGTTCAGCTGAGATCCATTTGGGTGAGGACTCAGAAGCCTGCAGTCTGAGGAAACAAGATCAGCCGAGGAGCTGGCAAGGTGAGGTTNGCTGTGGCTTGTTCTGTCTCTCTGACCTTTCAGAATTTATCCCAATATCTGGCTCCGGGTTATTTCTATTTATAAGACCTTTTAAAATTCGAGTTACAGAAGAGAACTACTAACCAAAGGACAGTAAGAAACAAGAATGTTNTGACAATGACTTTGAATACTATGAATTGAATTAAAAAAAATAAATTCTACAGAAATTTCTACAAGAATCGAGGTTGATTTTTAAAAATTATTTTGTGTGAATTTGTGTATATGAATGTGTGTGTGTGTGAGTGTGTGTGTG
>LZPO01076105.1:101275-119207 GCA_001675575.1 Neotoma lepida
CAATCAATATAATCAGCGCATAGGTAGAACTAAAAAAAAAAAATCTGCTTTTCTTGAAGTATATAGAAAGAACACCTAACACAGAACAATGAGGATTCATGGTTTTTAAAATTAATCCTTGGGAAAGTAGTTTACTGGGGCTGCCTAGAAAAATTTACAGCAGACATCCACTTATTTCTAAAATATTGCTTTCTTTTCTTTTTGATAATGGTGACAATTCAGTGTTGTTTGCTGTAACTGCTTCTCTTAACACTGTTGGAAAGCCTAGTTGAGAAAAGTAAAGAAAGCTAGGCATGGTGGCACGTGTCTTTAACCCCAGCACATGGGAGGCTGAGAGCCAATGGCAGATCTCTGTGAGTTTTGAGGCTAGCTGGGTCTATATAAGTTCCAGGACAGCTAGAGCTGCATCATGAGACCCTGTCTCAAATGAAAAAGAAACCTAAAAAAACAAAGAAAAAAAAAGAAGAAAGAAATTTCTCTAAACCAAAAATAAAGAAATAAGTAGTTTTTCAAAATTAATTTGCAAAAAAATCATTGAAATTGATTTATGACCTTTCCAAGTATGCCCAATGAAAACGAAATGCCTTGAAATCAATTGCTTTTCTTTCTTTCTTTCTTTCTTTCTTTTTTTTTGAGACAGGATTTCTCTGTGTTTCCTTGTCTGTCCTGGAGCTCTCTATATAGACCTGGCTGTCCTCAAACTCACAGATTTCCACCTGCTTCTGCCTCCTGAGTGCTGGGATCAAAAGGGTGTACCACTATGCCCCTCATATCAATTACATTTTAATGTACAAGAAACAGAAAGTANNNTNCAGGAAAGTGTATGTTACTAATAGGAGAAATCCAAGGTAACCTAAAATACAGTGATAATACCATGCTTGTAGTTTNGAAGGCTGAGGATCACATGGACAATGTCCTTTATGTTGAGTGAATCAAACACAAAATAAAATNGCATCATAATATTGTTGATTTATATTGTCTATAAACCACTATGTTTTTTTAAAACTTGGCTCTTGTTGTTTATGTAGTGATGGCAATNAGGTAAGCCTCTGAAGAAGAGGAGGGGTGGGAGGGAAGGGAGATGATAAAAACAGCTCCATCATATATCAAGTTCTATACATCTCAGTAACTAAGACACTGTAGCCATTGCACAGTGAAGAGTAACGAGAGGCATAGGTTAGGAACCAGAACCAATCCCTTATGCATGGATGCCTGATTGACAACAAAGAGCAACTACAGGACTGTGAGAAAGCATTGCTCCCCAGTAAACAGTCCTGGGCTACTGGATATTCATGATGATAAGATGAATCACGGCCCCTACCTGGTGCCATGCAAAACAGTCAATTCTAGATACACTCAAGATCCACATGTGAAAATTAAAATGAGAAAAAGTGACAGTGCACAATACAAGGTTATCTTCATGATCTGCACAGGGCAGGGGGGTTTGCCACAAGAGCAAAACCAAAGCAACATCCAACCCAAGATCTTCTGTTCATCAAAAGACATTGCAAAGGGCAGGCTAGATGCAAACAAAGGCATTCTGAATGGTACATTTATTCAAACCTGGAAAAAACACATCAAGCTAAATACCAGTGGTCAAACTGCAAGGCAAGATACTAACTTCCATAAAACACTGGATGGAGGGGNAAATGAAGTTCTGCTTGCTGCTGGGAATAGAGAACATGAAGTTTACTGTTCTGGGGGACTTTCCAGTATGTGTTACATAATTCACTGTGTTAATGGGGAGGGCATGAACTGGCCAAATAGTTATAATGAAGTGCAGGTAATTAGTTGGTTGGTATTTATTGTGGGAGATCTGGTGTATTGTCAGTTTTCTGTTGCTCATCTGAAATGCTCACTTTATTCATTCAGTTTTCATGACATCACCATTAAGACGACTATGACGTCTTGAAGCTGAGATAAGCCTGTGTCTTCAGAGGGGAGAAATTTTTCAAACATTCATGAGCACAGAATCAAGATTTCAGCTGCTCCTAGACATCCCCACCTGATGAATGGATAATAAAANTGTGGTTCGTAAAGCAAACAAATAATATCATTAGCAACAGACATTTGAGTATAAAATATTTGGGTTAGTAACATAGCTGCTTAGAAAATCTTTGGAAGTATTCAGAAAGAGACTGAAGAAAAGGACATTCCTCTGATGATCCTCCAGAATGATCTCAGTCTACATGGAAGGGCATTGAGAAGATCTGGGCTCCTTTCTAACTAAGGCCATGACTTTCCGAAGTTAGGTAAAGGCCTGAGTTCAGAGTTCAGCAACACTAAGCGTGNAGCATGACCTCATTCTTGTTTTCAGGGGTTTTCCTGCAAAAATGGACAGCAAGGGACCATCAAGCTCATCAAGGATTTGATGAACTGCATTATCAGTTTCCTTTCTTGCCAGCAGCAGATCAGAGGAAATCAAGAAAGGGGGATGGAAAGGTTATTGGAAGCCACAGGTAACGACAGTCCCCAGGGTGAACCTGGAGGAAAAACAGAAAAAGCCAGGAGAAACCCATTACTGCACTGGGCATCCATCCATAAATGCCGGAGACAAGATCCTGCAGTCACCTATTTGATTTAAAGAGGCAATCCAGTTTACAAGTGTTAGGTCTTCAGAGAAAAACAAACAGACAAACAACAACAACAANAAAAAACTTCACAAAACAAAACAACGGTTTCCCTTCTCTCAGCAACAAAAGCCTACCCTTTAAAGACTTTCAGGTTAAACTATCACAATTCTGAAATAATAAATTACAATAAGTACAAAGTCTACAATGCATACACACACACACACACACACACACACACACACACACATTGGTGAACCTTTAAGTCTTGTTTAGACAGTCATACAAAAGGGAAACATTTCTCCTACATTAGGGAAAAGACTTACTTATACACACTGGGATGGACTCTCTTACTTGATAATACACAGACTACCACCAGAAGAAATTCCTTCAGGGTTATTAATCCATTTCCTTTGCTCTGAATCTCCTATATTATTAAAATACATTAAGTCACCTGAAAAAAAAAGCTTCAAAAGAGAACCACAAACTACGATCTATATCCAGCAGCTTAAAAAAAATCCCAACATTTAGCTTTAATGATAACAAATTATCATTGCAGTGGACCAGAGCAACCCCCAAGCCCTGCACACTTTCCAAGGGAAGAGACAACTGTTATGGTTTAGTTTTCTTGCCCAAATTAATGTACAGGTGGATATACCCAGTGCAATATTCTTCAGCTGCCCAACTCAAAAAAAGGAAGAAATAAAAACTAGAAGATTGGGAGTTACGTATGTAAANGTTTTAGAAGCCTGGTGTTGAACAGTTAGCAAAGACAAGTAGTTAGATGTAAATCTCTAAGCCATCTTTAGTTAATCTGAGTAGACCTCTACAACTTCACATTTTTATCACTATATAAAAATCCATATCAATCTAAAATATTTGAGACATGCTGTTTCCTTAGTCTAAAAAGGGGATACAGTGAAAAACAGAGCCCAGTAGGACTAAGAAGTTTTATAATTGCTGCTTTATACCATGTGTCATCTTAAGATGGTGAAGTCACATTGCATGTACCCTTTAACCTTACTTAGAAAAGATGGCTGCCGGCCATGTGGCTGCTTATATCTTAATGAGGTTATCTGCCAAGATGAAGGACAGCCACATGGTTGCTAATTAAAAACATCTATTTTCCTAAATAATAGTTGAATCTAAGCTACATATACAGTATATTCTAGATAAGAGTTGAATTACATATATACCCATGTATAGATTTCTAATTATAAGCCTTTTGTTATAAGTTTAAGGCCAAATTTTGTTACAGATTTCATAAATTTTTTTAACCATGCCCAGTGAACTTANAAACCCTGAGACAGAGTTTACAGCATAGTCTTAACAGATTTTTTTTGAGAGCAGAGAAATCATAGAGATAAAAGATTTTTAAGAATAGGTGGTAGAACGTTAGATACAAGAGACTTTTGGGAGCATACAGCAGAGCAAGTTTCCACAGAAGAGATTTTGGAATCATTTGCTCAGTGGCAGTGGTTACAATTTGTGAGAATTTGGAAATCAAGTGCATCAGTTTTTGTCATTGATCTGTACTGAGGCCAAGCTGAGTCAAAGGAGTAGTTGGAAAATGAAGTTCTGCTGGAGGGAATTTCTATAAGCTTTACACAGGAGGAGNTCCACCTGAGGGACAGACAGAGCAGGCAGTCCCATGGACAGAGTGGGGAAAGAGTAGGAAGGAGCTGAGAGACAGGAGGGACAAAGGTCTCACAGACCCAGAAGGACTAAAGGAAGCTGGGGGACTAAACAGGCAGCTCCTAGGGGCTGTCTCTTATACACATCTAGATGTGTATAAGAGACAGATCTGGGAGAGTCCAGAGTGGATGTGACCAGGCTGAGCTGGGCCACAAGGGGAGGGGAGAGGGGAATCGAGAGAGGAAACCAGGTGCAACAGCCAAGAGGGCAAAATGTAAAAGAGAGGGGGTAACCAAAATGTCTAAATTATAGAGGGAAGAACCTCTGGGGGAAGGGTAGTTTAGGATAGGGGGTGGGGTACACCAGCCATATCTTGTAACAGGTACTGTATATTGGGAGAACCTGGCTGCCAGTGTCTGCTTTGTGTAGGAGAAAGTTTTGTCCATCCTGCCTGGCTCCCATGGCCACTCAGACCCAAATAAACACACAGAGGCTTGTATAAATTTTCAAACTGTGGCCTAATGGCTCAGGCTTCTCATTAGCTAGCTCTTACATCTTAAATGAACCCATTTCTATAAATCTATGTTTTGCCACATATTCCGTGGCTTTACCGGTCTGTTGGCATGTTGTTCCTTCTGCAGCGGNNGCTGGCTGGTGTCTCTCTGCTCTGTNTTTCTCCTTTCTNTCTGTCTCTCTGTCTCTCTGTCTCTCTGTCTCTCTGTNTCTCTCTCATTAGAATGTCTCACCTAACCTTATTCTGCCTCACCATTGGCCAACAGCTTTATTTATCAACCAATCAGAGCAACACATATTCACAGCAAACAGAAAGACATGACTGTCAGCTTTGATATGTTAAGTAGGCACCTCAGCCAGCTGTCCCTGGTTTGAGATCTAACAAGACAACCTTCTCAGGACAGTAGAATTTTGGAAGAAAATACTAATAAAAACATTTACTTCCCCCAGGCAGTGGCACACACCTTTAATGCCAGCACTCAGTGGGCAGAGGCAGGTGGATCTCTGTGAGCTCAAGGCCAACCTGCTCTACAGAATGAGTTCCGGGACAGCCAGTACTACATATAGAAACCCTATTATGGAAAACCAAAACAACAACAACAAAATTTATTTCCACCTTTTTAGCCCCATACCCTTTTATACTTTTAATGAAATATATTCATGCAGAAAATTGTGATATTAAAAACATAAGGCTCATTACACTACCAAATAGAAATACTGTACTATTAGTATCCAGATTAAATTAATGTGGTTTTCAGCAACCAGAAGCCTTTCATCCTACTTTCCTAAACATAGCCCTTTCCTACCTCTGGTCTTTGAACTTCACAGTATTTGCTCTTTTACCATNTTGTGTTTTAATAGTTTGGTTCAATTTTATGTTTTTGCAGTAATGATTCTAAGGACCTAAGATAAGGACTCTAAGGTAATGACTCATGCAAATAATAGCCAAGCAAGTCATGAGGGCTGACACTGAACTGAAGCTAAGCCTACTGTAGGAGCCAGGAAGTTTTCCTCACTAGGTCATTTTCCCTTTAAAATGTGTTTCTACTGTACAAATAAGCAAAGATATAAAACAGCAATATCAAATATCTAAGTGAATNATTTATTGTTTGTGAAGCCTGTACCTTGGATGCCCAATTTTGTCTGTTTCATTTACATGTACTCTACTGGGCAGAGTTTTTCTGTGTCTCAGCAGTCACTCCCAAATAACCACACAGAGACTTATTATTAATTATAAATGCTTGCACGATAGCTTAGGCTTGTCTCCTGCCAGCTCTTACATCTTTAATTAACCCATTTCTATTCATCTATGTGCTATCCCGAGGCTTGTTTACCTCATCATCTATAAACTTCCCAAGTTGCTTCTCTCCTCAGACTCCTGTGACTCCTCCCTTCTTCTTCCCAGTGTCCTCTTAGTTTGGGCTCTCCCACCTAATCTCTTCCTGCCTAGCTATTGGCCAGTCANCTCCTTTATTAAACCAATCNGAAGGGGCCTTGGCAAGGACACATCTTCACAGTGTACAAAAGGATTATTCCACAGCACTCTATATATAAATAAATTAGTGTTTTGAAAAAAAACAACTTCAAGCTACCTTGTTTTCCTCCACTAAATGGATTTTTTTTCTAAGTGTTCTATGTTCTAAAANCTAAGTTGTCTGTAGAAGTGTGACTGTGATAAATTCTTGGCTTTGTATAAGGTGTGATGACCTGTATGGTGGCAAAAAAAATAGTGAACTGACCCCAGAGCAA
Source organism: Neotoma lepida (assembly GCA_001675575.1). NCBI lineage: Eukaryota > Metazoa > Chordata > Mammalia > Rodentia > Cricetidae > Neotoma > Neotoma lepida. Next base: position 107,743 of record LZPO01076105.1, read on the forward strand.
AGGTCATGATCTTCACATGGCCCTGGCAGTAGAGGCCATGCCCCACAGCCTGGTTGCCACTTGCTAGTTTGGCATTGTTACTGCATCAGCTTCTAAATATTAATAGNATAATATACTTTTGGAGACAAACTAAAATCAGTAACAGAAATTGTCTCTCTGAGGTACCAATTTAAGCAGATTTATTTACAAAGTGCAAGCATTCCCAACTGGCATGCATATTTAGAAATAGCTAAAATTCTTCCAGAGAAATGTTTGAATTAATTATGCTGCACGTTCCCTGGTGAGTCCGCCTCCTTTCTGGGAACGTCNGTGACTGTGATAATCCACAAGGATCCTTTTCAGGTTTGTGATTCATCTTTGTAAAGTTCTTTCTTTTCAGCTGGCCCAGGTCAATGCTGCACTTAGAAGGAATTACATATGTTGTTGCTTAGTGACTTAAAATAGTTTCATGACATCATATCACATAATGAAAAGCAATAGTAAATTATATATTCCTTAAATTTAATAGCATAAAGTTAAAACAATAACTTTGGCCAATGCCTATAAAAATCAATGTGTCCCCAACAGAGTATGAGAAGAGTAACAATGATCACATGTATCAAGTGTAGAAAGGGCAATGGGACGGTGCCTAAGAAAACAACCTCTCACATCATGTAAATAAGCAGGAGATAGGGAACATGTACAGAAATGAATCCATTTTCATTCTCCACTCNGAGGTCTCATGTGCAAGATGATTAAAAAGAAAATGAGTTGCAGGCTGCAGTTAACCCTGTACTGACAGTGTGTCTGTGTCATGTCCACATTCACAGCCCATGGTTATGTGAGAAGCACACCTAAACATATTTGGAGGTAGAGATTCTTATGAATCACCTTAAATCACTCTTGTGAGCGGAATATTCATTTGAGANGCATTTAAGGTAAGACCTTTCAAATGTATTTCAAGCAATGAGTGACTTCAGCTAAGGATTGAAACTTAATTTTANTTGCTATTTGTCTTTAAGGTCTCCATGGTAACCTCAGGATTCCCAAACTTTCTACAGCAGCATGACAGGGGATCTAGATTATCACAAAGGTCTCACAAAATTGTTAAATCCAGATTGATTTCATTTTGAAGAACAGTCAATACTTGATCTACCAAATATGGAGGTCTTCTGTAGGCTGAACACTGGCTAAGTTATTAAAAAGTTGGTTGAAAATAAGAAGCAATTTTTTTTCTCTTGAACTCATGGACATCATTTCACTATTTGGACAATAGCATGTCACTGTGACAGCAGACCTTGTCTTGGCATGACAGGTGAGGGCCTCTGGGGACCCCTGCTCCGGAATATCCCACTGGGAGCCTAGGAAAGGATGCCATTAGATAACTCATTGTGTTTCCTCACACAGGTTTTCTGCTTGCAAGGTGGATGGTGAATGTGTGTACAGATGCTGCTTGTCATTTCACTGGGGCTCAGTTTCCACATCTATAAAATGGTGTCAGAAATGACCATCTCCATTCTCCAGAGTGCCAAACACATGCTTGTGTGTGTGTGTGTGTGTGTGTGTGTGTGTGTGTGTGTGTGTGTGTGTGTTGGGGGTGTTTCTCTGTGTAGCCCCGGCTGTCCTGGAACTCGGTATGTAGACCAGGCTAGTCTTGATGGCCTAGTATTGGGATTAAAGGTGTACCCCACCCCTTCGCTTTTAAAACCCAGTTGTGGATACTAAAGTGAATGATAGGCCTTGAAATGGAGAAAAAAAAAAGAAGCTATGATTTCTTTTTTCACACCTTCCCTGGTTACTTTGTCCACCTACTCTTAACGTGGGGTCATGGTGGGCGAGAAAAGAAGTAGGAGAAAACAAATAGACCGTCCAAGAAGGATGTGTGAACCTGTGTCTCCTAAAGGAAGGAGCGGGATATAATTATCCTAGCTTCCTATCCATCTTCCTGGGACAACACTCAGAAAACTGGCCACCAACACTGGGCTCATCTGCTGTTCCTCAGTCTGCAGACNGAAAGTGAAGGTGAGGTAAAAAGAGCTTCATTGCAATGGAAAAGGGTGGAGGAAGGTACGAGGCTATGCTCTGNTGCTACCTCTGGACTCTTCATGCTTTCTCCCGTGGCAGAAAGAGGAGGTGGGTCCTCCTGGATGATCTGAGTCAGGAAAACAATGAAACTACACCCGCTACAGCTGGGTTGTTACTGTTTGGCTTGTGACCGAAAAGAGACTGTAGCACGGCAGAATTAAAATGCACAATATCATCTGTGAAAGGATTTGCTGCACCAGACATTTTGTTAGGCCTTTTTAAAAAATGGCCTAATGTGTTAATATTGAACATAGATGTGTGTCATTTGAGAGTGAGTATAAAATACCACGTGTATTAAATTAATAATGTTTCATTACTCTCCCATCACGGAGTCATTATTTTAAATAGCCATATTTCATTTCAGTGGACAGAGTGTAAATGAGTATGTATTTTTATGTAAAGTGGACCTGCATCATTATTTATTCATGAGTTTTAAAAGGATCATTATTTTTGACAGACAGCTCCTGTCAAAAGATTTATGCATAAGAGCTCGTGTTTCCCCACAATAATCATCAATCAATAAACTTTAGAACTTGGTACTTAAAATTCAGTGTTACAGAGATGCACATTTTGTTCTAATTAAACACATGTTTGCATTTGGAAAATAAACTGCAACCTCAGTTCAATTATATATAATCTGAAATATCAATATTACATGTGCAAGGTGAGTCATGCTTTCAGCTTGGGAATGTGTCTGGTTACATTTTAAGTGATTGCTTTGTTTTCCTACAGCAGACTCTTTGTGTGTGTGTGTGTGTCCCTGTGGGGCAGGAAGGGACACTTACAAGATTTGACGTTTAACACAGTAATTGGTTATTACTGATGGCGGTTTTCAAAGCAAGGACGCCATCCTTTACTGCCTGATTTTCAGGGAACTGAGAGGGCAAAACCCAGACATCTATGAGTCCAACAAAACCACTCAGCTTTCAGCATAGGGCAGGGGCCAGGGCAGAAGCAGAGATTCAATGAGACAGAGATGTCAGCACAGGAAAGCCAGCTGAGGTCTGAGCTAGGGCTGGTGGAAGGCAGCTTCTGAGTCCTTATGCTGGAATAAGATAGCAAGGAGGTGCCACTGTGATGCAAAGTTATTGCTCAAATGACAATCCTAGAGCNTTTGTCACCCCAGAGGAAATGCTTAGGAAGCTTCCATCACTGAGGACAAGCTTTCCTCCTGGGATGAACATGCTTCTCTCAGATCACCAGTCTCCAGGGGGGCTGATAATGTTCCAGGCTCATCCTGATATGCACTTCTGAATACTCTGAATCTGAGAACCTGAATTAAATAGACTTTCCTCACTGGCACAGTCCATCTTCATCTAGAATTCTAGAATTTATATTATTCACTACTTTGATGTATTGCTTGACTATCAAACACTCAACACATTGTCTCTCTTCTCAGGCACTGGAAGCAGAAAGGCTACATCTGATTCTTAAGCCATCTATAATGAGGCCTGGAGCACAGGCAGGGAGAAGACTGGAACTCAGAGCACATGTAATCTTTGTCTGGGAGTTATTCAAACCTAATCACCAGGGCCCGTTAGTTTGTTTGTTTGTTTGTTGGTTGGTTGGTTGGTTGGTTGGCTTTTTTTTTGTCAAGTAACTAACTACGTAACTATGCTGGAGACAAAATGTTAGGCCATCCCTTAAAGGGACAATTTGGAGAAAAAAGGACAAGCAGAAAACATGGGGGGGACCAGAAAGGAAGCAAGAAATGGCTGAGATCTTCAGACAATACCAGGAATCATGGCACCTTGATATTTTTCATTAGATTAAAAACACAACCTTGGGGGCCAGTGATATGCTTTGGAGAGTTAATGCACTTGCCACCAAGCCTGAGGACCTGAGTTGCTTCCGAGAAAGCCAGATTGTGGAGAACCACAAAGATTGTCTTCTGACCTCCACATGCCCTTGGAAGACCACATATATATATAGACCAGACACACAGAGACACATACAGACAGACACAGACATGCAGACACACAATAATAATAATAATAATAATAATAATAATAATAAGTGTAAAAAATATTTTTAAATGTATATTTTCTAGCTGTACTCAGACTTTCCCTCTTGGAAACAGTTTAGGAACACACGAGAGGGTGACTTCTGCTACTTAGATCTCCCAGCTTCCTAAGCAGGGTAGAAATTAGTTAAGGGACAGAGGAAGAGCCCATGGATCTGATGGTTTTTGTCTATGAGAGCTAAGCAATTTGTAACAACCTCTAAATGAGCTGGGGGAGAAGACCCACAATCAGAGAATCAATGACTTGAACAAAAAAGCTTATGAAAAATATTCTTACTGCAGATTGTTCAAGNGGCCAAGAGCTGGCTGTTTATTTCCACAAAGAAACATCTAAAAGGGAGAAATGAAGAGAGGGTTCTACTACAAACACGTACTGCACAAGAGAGAATAGCTAAGGAGTACTGGAAGATTTATCAACACAGACAAGGAGAGGGAATAGGGAAGGAGAGAGGGAGGAGGGAGAGAAGTTCAGAGGTGGATTGGAGCTGTGGGTACTGAGTGCGGAGACAGAGAGCCAGTTTCTTATTATATAAATGTTTTTCAACAACAAAAAGAGCACATTTATCTATTTATGTGGCAGGAAAAACATATCTTAAGTAATCAGCACATAAAATTGAACTTTTTTACTTTTGTACTCAAGTGGCATTTTCAATACAAAATATATTATTGAGATGTTTGCTAATTCATAATGACTTGTAAAACTGTATATCATTGTATATACATTGCTTTCTGGATNAATTTCCAGAAGACAGATTGCAATCTTAAGAAACATGAAAAGATAAACACATGCCAAATCAATTCGAAGTATAGCAAGCTGCCAAGGTCAGATGCCTGGGCACCTAGTCATCTGTAGGTCACAGGCCAGAAGCTCCTCCCTCTTCACCAGGGGAGAGCTGTTGAATTTATGGACCTGTCCAAAGTCCTGGAGAATCAAGATTCTGAGGATCTAAAGGCTTCTTTTTTTCAATAAAGGGAAAGGTCTGGTAGTTGATTGGCCAATATGTGTGTATGTATAGAAAACATAGCGTGTCCATTGGAGTAAGCATATGCATTTAAATCCTGTCAATTATCTTATAGTTATGTATAAATCTTTGTACACATGCACTTGACAATATTGGAGATATTGTCCTGGCTTTCTTCTTGAGTTTTTTTTTTTTTTTTTTTTTTTTTTTTTTTTTGGTTTTTCGAGACAGGGTTTCTCTGTGTAGCTTTGGCGCCTTTTCTGGAACTCACTCGGTAGCCCAGGCTGGCCTCGAACTCACAGAGATCCGCCTGCCTCTGCCTCCCGCGTGCTGGGATTAAAGGCGCAGGCCACCACCACCCGGTTCTTGAGTTTGAATTAGCTTCTTTTCTTCCTACACAGATCTTATTCATATAAATTCTCAGTTGTTTTTGCAATTTTGAAGTAGAGTAGGGAGGTATGAACACTTGCCCAACAATCTGAGTGTTGCAGCCATCTACCAGTCACTTAGGTTTCAAGACCCCTGCAGACATCTGAACCTCCCGCTGTTATCTGAACTCCTAAGTGTAGTGTGTGTTCATCACACAGTCCTGGGGCCCACTTTGGTTTGGCAGTTTGAAGTGAATAACTAAACTAGCAATGATATACCTCCATCTCCTCCTTCTCCCTCTCTCTTTCTGCTGCAGCAGTGAATCGAATNTACAGTTTTTGCACATCCTAGGCAAGTGCTCTACCACTGAGCCCATTATTTATTTAATTGTTTACTTGTGTGTTTGTTATGTTTTCTTTTGACACAGAGTCTCCCTAAGTTGTACACACTAGTGTTGAATTTACCTGCTAGCTACTGGCAGGCTGGGAACTTGCAATTCTGTCACCTCGGCCTCCTAGAGTACTGGAGATGCCCAATTGATTTCCTCCTGCACAATTTAATGAATTTTAGTTTTACCAAAGATCTTGGCCTACTCTTCCCTTCCCTACTAAATTGATGTCATTTGTCTTTTTATTTAAGGGAATTTGTTTGTTTGTTTTTTTGGGGTTTTTTTTGTTTTGTTTTAGCTTCTCTTTGGCATATTCAAACCACCACTATCATGACTCATGAGCTACAAGGCCATTAGTAAATAAAATGAGACTTAGTAGAACAGAAGAAATGTGACTTTATGGCAGTGGATCTGGTGGCCAATTGCTGTATTAGGTGACTAGCAGTGAGTAGCATATATAGTGTGAATACANTGAGCAAAAAATTATTCCTGTCCCAAGAGCACAGAGCAAAGTATCATGCAATTTCATGTGATACTTACAATGGTATACAAGTCAACATGTAAGAATATTTAGTAGTGGTTCCCAAAGTTACTAATGCTGTGACCCTTTAATACAGTTCCTCATGTTGTGGTAACCCTCAACCATAAAATTATTTTTGTTGCTACTTCGTAACTGTAATGTAAATATCTGTTTTCCAGTGGTCTTAGGTAATCCTTGTGAAAGGGTCATTTGAACCACTGATTTGCAGTATTTATTGGATTTTCCATTTAATATTTTTGTTTGTTTGTTTTCGAGACAGGGTTTCTCTGTGTAGTTTTGGTGCCTGTCCTGGATCTCGCTCTGTAGCCCAGGCTGGCCTCGAACTCACAGAGATCAGCCTGGCTCTGCCTCCCGAGTGCTNGGATTAAAGGCANNCNCCACCACNGCCCCACTTTCCATTTAATATTTTTGTACTGTAGTTGATTTCAGGTAACTGAAACCTCAGAAAACAAAACTGTAAATAAACATACACACTGTATACATTTGTTTTATATTTACTCATTTTCTCAGACCTCGTTTGAACATAATTCTTTTAAATTAAACTTTTAAAATTGGACACATGGAGAAAATACACTTAACATCACTGTGCATATAAACCGGGGTACATTTCCCCCTAAGAGATTATGCCCTTGGAACTACCACATAAAGAAAAAAACCTGGAATATTGCCAATGACCCCCAGGCACCTCCTATGCTTCCTCCCAGTCTTCTTCTGCCTTTCCCCAAAGAAATTATTCACCTGACTTTTATCATCCTGAATAGTTTGTGGCCGTTTTTAAAAACTTTTATTANTCTGAGTTCTNATGGAATATATCTTGTACCTTACTTCTTTTACCCAGCTTTGTATTTGTGAGCGTCACGCAGGTTGTTGGGTACAGGACACATGTGTTCATTTTGATTGCTCAGAACTGTGCCATTGTGTAACTAAATGATAATTTCATCCCATTAACAGTAGCATCTGGGTGGCTTCCCACTGTGTGCTATTATCAGAGTGCTACTATGTGCATCTGTGACTGTTGGGAACACACTGTACCTTTGTCTCAGATATATACCTCAAAGGTGAATTGCTGGATGACAGGGTGTGTAATTTTCATCATTAAAGATGTTGTCAATTTTCCAAAGTGGCTGTATTAATTTATTCTCCCACAGTGAGAGACCCAGCTGCTCCATATCACCATCATTAGCATGAAGCCTTGCCAGTAATTCTTACTTTAACCATTCAGGACTGCATGTGGTGGCATGGCATTGTGTGTTGAATTCATATTTTCCTGATTTTTTAAGGAATCTAGGTGCCTTTTCGGGTCCCCATCCACTTTTGGTAACTGCCTGCTACAAATACGAGTTTGTACTTAGTTTGCCTTGCTTTTCCTTTGACTCGTAGATTACCTTACAAAGCAGTGTTTGAGTGGCTGACTTGGATTGAAATTCTACAACTCATAANCAANTGCTGGAGAATAAAGCCTATGCATATTTTTACACTCGCATTTAGTAGTTTTCCTCATTCTTAGTCATTAGCAATAAGAACAACTCTAGTTAACTCANGGGACTGAGTCAATAGTTCAATAAAGGTTCAGTTTACTGAGAATAAGACAGTTTGAGCTTGAAGGTGGAATCATTACAGGACATTCTGTGTGTCAGGGACATGGGTCATCATTCTGTACATGTCTTTTAAAGACATCAAGGATTACTTGGCCTAGTTTGGCCATTAAGTGGAGATTGGCCACCCAAAGTAATGAGTAACCATTATGGAGCCTGTGTTAGGAGAATAAGCTTTGTTTGATTCTCCTGTTTATTTTAGGAATACAGACAGTTTTCTCCACCCTCCGTTAGACAGCAACTGCAAAGACAGCATTTTTAGGAGTGTGGATTTTATGCTGCAACATTACAAACTTAGTCTAGGAAGGAACTGCATCAAATTACCTCCACAAATTACAGCTTCTCCATCAGTAAAAGGGATAAAGTACTCACACAAAGGTTAAATCAAGCCATGCGTTTAAAGTACGGAACGCACAATTTTATATGTTGGAAATAATCAATAAATTTTATTTTTAAATCACTGAAGAATTAATTCAGGTAGCAGCCAAACTGTGAGGATGTAAGAATACATTGTCAAGTCATCTTTTAAATTGTGTCATTTCCCTTGACTTGTTAGCATGAATAAGATTTATTTTCTCTCTTAAACACAAATCTCTCAAAATGTTGAAGAAAGCACTGCTATTTTGCCATCTGCTTTTCTAGCATGTGTTTCTTCAAAAGGCAGAGTGATGGACTCTACAACCAAAGACTCATGGTTTTGAAAGCAAATCAAAAGCTTTACAAAGGAAAAAAACCAAACAACAACAAAACAAACAAAAAGACCCCACACACATTAAAAATTTCATCTGGATGTATACATTTTTGCCTCCTAATTTTTGTTTTAAATCTTGTAGTGAATCCTCTGCCTCTAGGGCACGACGTCACCATTGTCGTCTTGAAGTCCAAGCAGCTCTGATAGCCTACAGAAGACTCTCACAGGCTGTAGCTACTAAGGGTCCCTTCTAGAAGGATGGGGGTCATCTGATCCTCACCTGAGATTTCATCCACCACTTCCTCTTGTCCCCAGCTGCGTGTGCTGTTGGGGGAGCAAAGTATAGAGGAGGTGGAAGATTTACTGGGGGTGGGAATCCAGGGATGCATCTTTCATGACCTGTCACCCATTCCTGGATGGGGCTTTTTGGTGACACACCTGCTCCAGTTCCCTGTGCTTCTGTTATCTCCTCATCCATGCATCTATAAACAACTCCCAAAAATTTGCTGGTTCTAATCCCTAAAAGCTTGTCGGTTCACGAAGTTGGACTTGGTTCATTGGTGTCCTGTCTTGAAGTTAATAGGCATTTCTTTGGTCTTGAAACATTTTTTTCAGTATTTGTAGCCTGTTTTATTGGTTTCTTTGGGTGCNGTTTTTTGTTTGCTTCTGTTTTTCTGCATTGAGACAAAATTTAAATTGGTAAAATACAGAAACTTAGAAAAAATTCATATGCCCACGTAACACTGGTTCACCCAAGAAATAGAATATTTCTGTGACTCAAGAAAATTGCTCTGTTCTTCAAAGNTAGTGCAAAAACAAAGTGTTCTGATTCCCACCATACCTTAGCTTTTCCCTTTCAAGAATTTGGCTGGCACAGTTTTCATGTCCACACTGTCTTCACGCTTCCCCCTTCTCAGATTTGGTAAAATCATTGAGGTCTCCCTCCATGTACACCATGCTGCTCTCTTATATTTTGCCCCCTTTAATCTGGACTCNACTCTACCAATTTCCCATTCTGTCTTGAGATTTCTAAAGGAACCTGTCCCGTTAAGGGGTAAGACATAAACACCCTTTGAAAGTCACCATAAGGCTTCACCAGAATGTATTGGTCAGAACATTTACATGCTACTCAGAAACATTTGGCTTTGTGTGCTTAGCTCAAGAGAGGAAACTACACTGCTTCTTACTCGAGCCAACTTAGAGAAGCTTAATATCATTAGGAAAGAATAAGACATTGATGGTTGNGTCTGCACCACCAAACCGTTTGAAAAAACAATCTAAAAGGATTTCAATAGCTTGTCATCAGTCATTGCATATCACCCATTTCCTACAGACTAAGAAAAAAAGCAGCAGTGCAGGAAGAAATGCTTAGAGTTAAGGGTGCCCCCAGAGGCATGAAAAGATTTATGAATGGCTGAGTGCTCCAGAATGTGTGGGATGTGTGTACCCCATAAGCTGATGCATGTTTGTTGTAGCAACATACTTACTCATTACCTTATTTTTTTCCAAATTATAGTACATGTATACAAAGATATATATTCTTTTCCAAGAGCTGAGGCTGAACCCATGGCCTTGTGCTTGCTAGGTAAATGCTCTACCACTGAGCTAACTCTCCACATGTGCTGGACCCAGATGTGCACTCTCTACCTTATCAGGGAGCTCATTTGTCTCCACAGATGACTGATGAGGTTCTTTCCTGTATGACATTTGCTCCCCAAGAGATTCCTCTCTTCTTTGTCAATTTTACAGTGAGTGCATACCTTAAATATTTTTGACAAATGGAATTTTTGGCTTATTTGAGGGCAAAGGGGAAAACAGACATAATATGGAGGTCCACCAAATCTTTTTATTTTCATGTTTTTCTAAACTTTCTATTTTCATTCTAAACTTTAAGGTTTGAGGGCCTTATTTTCTACAATTAAAAGTCCCTGTAAGTGTTGCTTTGTGTATGTGTGTGTGTGTGTGTGTGTGTATGTGTGTCTGTGTCTGTGTGTGTGTGTATATGTGTGTGTCTGGTATATACATCTATCTGCTCATGGGTTCCATAAAAATACCATTGTGGGGTTAGAAAGATGACTCAGTGGTTAAAAGCACTTTCTGTTCTTGCAAAGGACCTGGGCTCAGATCTCAGCTTCCACNTGGCAGGACACAACTGTGTAAAATTCTAGTTCCAAGGGATCTGTCATCATCTTCTGGCCTCCTATGGGACCAGACATGCACATGGTGCACATACATAAATGTGGTAAACACTCACATACATAAAAGTTTTAAAATAAATATTTTAAAAAAAGATATCATAATTAAGATCAATATTATTTCTTTGAAGACAAAACCAAAGGGCATTTAGTGTTATATGTGGCTGTATCCCTTTAAGAAATTTCATTTGGCATGTTTATTAAGGACTACTAACACACAAACTACACTTATGAACACTCCACACTTCCATTCCCTCCTCTACATAAATAAATAAAATAAGAACCATTTTTTAAAACAATTCAGCACAATCACGTGAAAGCAAGTCTATTTTCCAACTCTGTTGGACACGTAGCTTCCCAATGCTCACATTAAGGGGCCTCTCTGTTTTGCTTGCCTCTTGTCCATGAAGGTAAATCATGCTGGATATTAAGGTGCTGGAATTATACCACTGTTCCAAAGAGGATGATCTAACTAGGATAACTGATCAAATGCATTATTAAAGACAAAGGGTTAACTGTTGTCCTAAGTTCTTTTCCAGTTGTAATAAAATAGCCAACAAAAGCAGTTCAGGGGAGAGAGGGTTATTTCCATTCACAGTACAACGGCATTATGGCAGTGAAATTAAGGCAATAGGAG
>LZPO01076106.1:6501-30451 GCA_001675575.1 Neotoma lepida
TACATTAGTGTACTCATATTGGACCAAGCATAAATTGGCAAAAATAATATAAAATATTTGCAAACTTCCTTCACTCTGTTATGAATAACACTGCCATATTATATTGATATGGTAGATTTGTCAGTGTTTCCAATACTAGAGCATAACTAATTCCAAACTTATTCAGATTTTATCAGCTTTTCTAATAATATTCAATTTCTGTTTTAGTAGCCACAAAAAATAATAAATTACTTATTAATTTATGCTATCATTTTGAATGGTAACACTGTTAGTGTTACATAAAAATTCATTTCCTATAGAACAATAAGCAAATATATATATTGTGCTTGAGAGTGATAGAAAGAATTTGTGATTAATGACTATTGTGAAATTCACCATACATATCATGGAATCTTACAGGATTTTATATTTGTTTTACTTATAAAGCTATAAATAATTTTTAATGTTTTTTATTCATTTTACATACCAACCACAGATCCTCCTCTCATCCCTTCTTCTGCTCCCATTCTCCAACAGGGTATGTTCTCCCATGGGGGGACAGCTAAGTCTGGTACATTCAGTTGAGGCAGGACCAAACCCTTCCCTGCTTTATCAGGGGTGAGTAAAGTGTCCAACCCTAGGTAATGGGATCCAGAAAGCTAGCTNGTGAACCAAGGATAGATCCTGATCACACTTCCAGGGACTTCTCAAACAGACCAAGCTATACAACTGTATATGCAGCAGGTCTAGTTTGGTCCTATGCAAGCTCCACAGCTGTCAGTCTAAAGTTCGTGGGTTCCCACTAGCTTGGTTCAGTTGTCTCTGTAGATTTCCCCATCATGATTTTGATGCCTGTTGCTCATATAATCCCTCTTCCCTCTCTTTGACTGGGCTCCCAGATCTCGTCCAGGTGCTTGGTTGTGGATCTCTGCATCTGCTTCCATTAGTTACTGGATGAAGGCTCTATGATGACAGTTAGGGTATTCACCAATCTGATTACCAGAGTAGCCCAGTTCAGGCACTGTCACCACTATTTCTAGTAGTCTAATGTGGGGTTGTCCTTGTGGATTATTGGGAATTTCCCTAGCACCATGTTTCTCCCTTATCATATAATGTCTCCCTCTCTCAAGATATCTCTTTCATTGCTCTCCCACTCCATCCCTCCACCAGCTCAATCATCCATTCCCTCATGGTCTCATTCCACATCTGCTACCCTCTATTGCCCTCTCCCTCATTCCCAGTTTACTCATGAGGATCTCCTCTTTTTCCCTTCCCAAGGTGACTCCTACATTCCTCTTAGTGTCCTTCTTGTTTCCTAGCTTCTCTGGAGCCGTGGGTTGTAGTCTGATTACCCTTTGCTTTACACTTAGTATCCACTTATGAGTGAGTACATACCATGTTGGTCTTTCTGAGTCTGGGTTTCTTCACTCAGGATGATATTTTCTAGTTCCATTCATTTGCCTGCAAATTTCATAATGTCATTGTTTTTCTCTGCTGAGTAGTACTCCATAGTGTATGTACCACATTTTCTTTATCAGTTATTCAGTTGAGGACTATCTAGGTTGTTTCCAGGTTCTGGCTATTATGAATAATGCTGCTATGAACACAGTGGAGCAAGTATCCTTGTGGTATGATTGAGCATTCCTTGGATATATGCCCAAGAGTTGTATCACTGGGTTTGACATAGATTGATTCCCAATTTTCTGAGAAACTGCCATACTGATTTCCAAAATGGCTGTACAAGTTTGCACNCCCACCAACAGTGCAGGAATGTTCCCCTTGCTCCACATCCTCCCCAACATAAGCTGTCATCAGTGTTTTTGATCTTAGCCATTCTAACAGGTGTAAAATGGTGTCTCAGAGTCATTTTGACTTGCATTTCCTTAATGATTAAAGATGTTGAGCAATTCTTTAAATGTCTTTGAGCCATTTGGGATCCTTCTGTTGAGAATTCTCTGTTTAGATCTGTAACACATTTTTTAATTAGATTGTATGGTATTTGGATGTCAATTTTCTTGAGTTCTTTACATATTTTTGAGATCAGCCCTTTGTCAGATATGAGGTTGGTGAATATCTTTTCCCATTATGTAGGCTGTCATTTTGTCTTATTTACTGTGCCCTTTTCCGTTCAGAAGCTTCTCAGTTTCAGGAGATACCATTGATTAATTGGTGCTCTCAGAGTCTGTGCTACTGGTGTTATATTTAGGAAGTTTTCTGTGCCAGTGGTTTCTAGGCTACTTCCTACTTTCTCCTCTATCAGGTTCAGTATAGCTGGATTTATGTTGAAGTCTTTAATCCACTTGGATTTAAGTTTTGTGCATGGTGGTAGATATGGATCTATTTGCTATCTTCTACATGTTGACATCCAGCTATGCCAGCACCATTTGTTGAAGACACTTTCTTTTTTCTATTGTACAGTTTGGCTTCTTTGTCAAAAGTCAAATGTTCAGAGGAGTGTGGATTAATGTCAGGATCTTCAATTTGATTTCATTGGTCCACATGTCAGTTTTTATGCCAATACCAAGCTGATTTTATTACTATAGTTCTAGAGTAGAGCTTGAAGTCAGGGATGGTGATATCTCCAAAAGTTGCTTCATTGTAAAGCATTGTTTTAGAGATCCTAGGTTTTCTGTTTTTCCATATGAAGTTGAGNATTTTTCTAGGTCTGTGAAGAATTGTGTGGGAATTTTGATAGAGACTGCATTGAATCTGTAGATTTGGTAAGATTGCCATTTATCATATGCTGGTACTACCTATCCATGAGCATAGAATCTTTCCATTTNCTGATATTTTTTTTCAATTTCTTTCTTCAAAGACTTAAAGTTCTTGTCATACAGGTCTTTCACTTTTTTGGTTAGAGTTACCACCAAGGTTTTTGATATTATTTGTGGCTATTGTTAAGGGTGATGTTTCTCTGGTTTCTTTCTCAGCCCATTTATCATTTGTGTATAGGAGAGCTACTGATTTCTTTGAGTTAATCTTATATCCTGTCATACTACTGAAGGTGTTTATCAGCTGTAGGAGTTCCCTGGGAGAATTTTTGGGGTCACTTGTGTATACTATCATATCGTCTGCAAATAACGAAAGTTTGACTTCTTCCTTTCCAAGTTGTAGCCTTTCGATTTCTTTTTGTTGCCTTATTACTCTAATTAGGACTTTGAATACTATATTGAATAGATATGGAGAAAGTGGATAGCCTTGTCTTGTTCCTGATTTTAGTGGAATCGCTTTGAGTTTCTCTCCATTTAATTTGATGTTGGCTGTGGGCTTGCTGTAAATTGCCATTATTGTGTTTAGGTATGTTCCTTGTATTCCTGATCTCTTCAGGACCTTTATCATAAGGGGTGTTGGATTTTGTCAAAGGATTTTTCGGCATCTAATGAGATGATCATGTGGTTTTTTTCTTTCAGTTTGTGTATATGGTGGATTACATTGACAGATTTTAATATGTTGAACCATCCCTACATCTCTGGGATGAAACCTACTTGATCAGGATGGATGATTTTTTTTTGTTTGTCCTTGGATTCAGTTTGCCAGTATTTTACTATTTTTGCAACAATGCTCATGAGGGAGATTGGTCTGTAATTCTCTTTCTTTGTTGTATCTTTGTGTANTTTGGGTATCAGGGTAACTATAGCCTCATAGAAAGATTTTGGCAATGTTCCTTCTATATTTATTGTGTGGAATAATTTGAAGAGTATTGGTATTAGCTCTTCTTTGCAATCCTGGTAGAATTCTGCACTGAAACCACCTGACCCTGGGCTTTTTTTTTTTTTGGTTGGGAGACCTTTAATGATTGCTTCTATTTCAATAGGAGTTATAGGTATATTTAAATTGTTNATCTGGTGGCGATCTGGTCTTGATTTAATTTGGGTATATGGTACCTATCTAGAAAATTGCCCATTTCTTTTAGATTTTTTAATTTTTTGGAGTACAGGTTTTTAAAGCATGACCTGATGATTCTCTGATTATCAGTTGTTATATCTCCCTTTTTGTTTCTGATTTTGTTAATTTGGATATTCTCTCTCTGCCTTTTAGTTAGTTTGGATAAGGATTTGTCTATCTTTTTGATTTTCTCAAAGAACCAACTCTTTGTTTCATTGATTCTTTGTATTGATTTCTTTGTTTCTATTTTATTGATTTAAGTCCTCAATTTGATTATTTCCTGGCATCTACTTCTCTTGGGTGAGTTTGCTTCTTTTTCTTCTAGAGCTTTTACACGTACTGTTAAGTTACTAGTGTAAGATTTCTCCAGATTCTTTATATAGCGCTATGAAGTTTCCTCTTAGTACTGCTTTCATAGTGTTCCATAAGTTTAGGTATGTTGTACATTCATTTTCATTGAGTTCTAGGAAGTTTTTAATTTCTTTATTTCTTCCTTGACCCACTGGTGATTCAGTTGAACATAATTCAGTTTCCATGAGTTTGTAGGCTTTCTATAATTTGTGTTGTTGTTGAATTCTAACTTTAAACCATGGTGTTCCAATAAAATACAGGAGGTTATTGCAATTTTTTGTATCTGTTGAGATTTGCTTTGTGACCGAGCATGTGGTTAATTTTAGAGAAGTTTCCATGGGGTGTTGAGAAGAAGGTGTATTCTCTTGTGTTTGGCTGGAATATTCTGTAGATGTCTATTAAGTCCATTTGAGTCATAATATCTGTTACTTTCTTTATTTCGCTGTTAAGTTTCTGTCTGGCAGACCTGTCCATTGGTAAGAGTGGGGAGTTGAAGTCTCCCACTATGAGTGCATGGGGTTTGATGTGTGATTTAAGCTTCAGTAATGTTTCTTTTACCAATGTGGGTGCCCTTGTATTTGGGGCATACATATTCAGAATTGAGACTTCATCTTGGTGAATTTTCCCTGTGGTAAATATGTCATGTCCTTCTTGATCTCTTTCANTTGATTTTAGTTTGAAGTCTATTTTTTAGATATTAGGATAGCTATGACAGCTTGCTTCTTAAGTCCATTTGATTGGAAAGTCTTTTCCCAGCCTTTTACTCTGAGGTAGTGTCTGTCTTTGAAGTTGAGGTGTGTTTCTTATTTGCAGCACAAGGATGGATCCTGTTTTCCTATCCATTCTATTAGCCTGTGTCTTTTTAAAGGCAAATTGAATCCATTGATATTAATGGATATCAATTACCAGTGACTGTTAATTCCTGTTATTTTTGGTGGTAGTGTTGTGTGTTTCTCTTCTTTGGGATTTGATGGTGTGGGATTATCTATTGCCTGTGTCTTCATGGATGCTTCTAACTTCCTTGCATTGGATTTTTCCTTCTAGTGCTTTCTGTAGGGCTGGATTTATGGATAGGTATTGTTTAAATCTGGTTTTATCATGGAATATTTTGTTTACTCCATCTAAGGCAATTGAGAGTTTTGCTGGGTATGACAGAATGGGCTGGTATCCATGGTCTCTTAGTGTCTGCATAATGTCTGTNCAGGACCTTCTGGCTTTCAGTGTCTCCATTGAGAAGTCAGGTGTTTTTCTAATGAGTCTGCCTTTATAACTCTCTTCACCTTCTTTGTTTGCAGCCCTTAATATATTTTCTTTATCCTGTATATTTAGTGTTTTGATTATTATGAGGTGAGGGGACTTATTTTTTCTGTCCAGTCTATTTGGTGTTCTGTAACCTTCTTGTATCTTCTTTAGATTGGAAAAGTTTTTTTCTATGATTTTGTTGAATATATTTTCTGTGCCTTTGAGTTGGTATTCTTCTCCTTCTATTCCTATTATTTTTAAGTTTGGCTTTTTCATGGTGTTCTAGATAGGTTTTGTGTTATGACTTTTGTGGCTTTAGTGTTTTCTCTGACTGATGAATCTATTTCGTCTATTGTATCCTCCATGCCAGAGATTCTCTCTTCCATCACTTGTATTCTGTTGGTTATGCTTACATCTATAGTTCCTGTTCATTTACTCAGATTTTCTGTTCCCAGCACTCTCTAGGTTTGTGCCTTCTTCATTGTTTCTATTTTAATTTTCAGGTCTTGAACTGTTTCCTTCACCTGTTTAATTGCCTTTTCTTGGTTTTCTTTAAAGGATTTATTGATTTCTTCCAATTTTTTGTTGTCTTTTCCTTAATTTCTTTAAGGGAATTTTTCATTTCCTCTTTAAAAGCCTCTATCATCTTCTTAAAATCATTTTAAGGTCGTTTTCTTCTGCTTCTTCTATGTTGAGATGTTTAGGTCTTGCTGATGTAGAGCCACTAGGTTCTGGTGGTGCCATATTGCTCTCTATGTTGTTGAATGTATTCTTGCACTGTCATCTACACACCTCTTCCTCCAGTTTGTGCAAATGGTGTCTGTGTCTCAGGGAGACACTCTTGGTCCAAGCAGAGCTCTTGGTGCAGTTGGAGCTGCAGGAGTCTGCGTCTCAGGGAACAACTGTGGTCTCAGAGGATGGGTGGATTTGAGGGGTGGAGTGGGGCTTGTAGGTTACAGGGTCCAGTGGAGGATGGTGGTAGTCAGGCTTGCCTGCATGAGTCCTGCCTGCTGGCCTGTAACTGGGGCTGCTGCAATGATTGGGGTATGGGGGTACTGGTTGTACCCTTGGGCCTAAAGTGTAGAGGCTAGGATGGTCAGCTAGGAGAACAAAGATTCACCTCTTGCTGGCAGAGTCTGTGTCTCAGGGAACAATTTCATTCTTGGAGGATGGGTGGGTTCAGAGGGTGGAGTAGGGCTTTTAGGTCACAGGGTCTGTTGGAGGTGGTGATGATCAGACCTGCCTGCAAGAGTCCTGCCTGCTGACCTGCAACTGGGACTTCAATGGGTGGGGGTATAGGACCGCTGGTTGTGCCCCTGGGATAAATTTTTATTTTAAAAACCATTTTTTTTAAATGAGCACTAAATTATTTCTTGGGTTCATGATGAGACTGTATAGTAGATCATTTGTCTAGTGGTTGCAAAGCTCTAACTCAATTTTAATGCCAAATAAAAGAACAGGAATTGAGGAAGTCCCTGCAGTATATATGGATGTATGGTATATAGTAAACTTTCTCCAGATTAAAATAATCANTAGAATATATAGATATACATATAGGAGATTTATGGTGAAGAATGAGGTATGAGACTCTGAAGACCAAGAAGTCCCAGAACCTGTAATGTTGAAGTTGTGTCCTGAGATTGCCAATGGTACACCTCTAGGCCAACCCTTACTTCAAATCAATTAAAAAAAAAAACCCTCATTCATTTAATGGATAATCTCCATATATATGTGGAAATATACCAAATGTATCTTCTGGATCTGGGTTACCAACTCTAGTTCCATTTGCTTTCAAATTTTATGATGTAATTTTTTTAACAACTACTTAATACTCCATTGTGTAAATGTACCACATTTTCTTTGTCCACTTTTCTGTTGAAGTAAATCTATGTTGTTTCCAACTCCTGGTTATTATCAATAGAGCAGCAATGAACAAATGCACAAAATTCAAGTCCAAGTGGATCAAAGACCTCAACATAGATCCAGAAACATTAAACCTGGTAGAGGAGAAATTGGGAAATAGCCTTGAATGTATTGCCACAGGAGACAATTTCCTGATCAGGCACCAGTAGTGTAGACACTAAGATTGATAATTAAAATAAATGGAACATCATGAAAGCTTCTGTAAGGCAAAAAACACCCTCAGTAGGACAAATGGCAGCTGACATAATAGAAAAATATCTTCACCAACCCCACATTTGATAGAGAACTGATCTCCAAAATATGTAAAGAACTCAAGAAATTGGACATCAAAACCCCAAATAGTTCAATTAACAGAATGGGGTACAGATCTAAACAAAGAACTATCAACAGAAGAACCTCAAATGACCAACAAACATTTAAATAAAACTTCAATATCCTTAGCCATCAGGGAAATACAAATCAAAATGACTCTGTGATTCCATCTTACACCTGTCAGAAGGGCTAAGATCAAAAACACTAATGACAGCTCATGCTGCAGAGGATGTGGAGCAAGGANCACACTCCTCTAATATTGGTGGGAGTACAAATTTATACAGCCACTTTGGAAATCAAATTGGTGTTTTTTTCAGAAATTTTGGGATTGATCTACCTCTAGAACCAGCTATACCACTATGGGCATATACTCAAGGGATACTTAGTGATACCACAAGGACAATTGTTCAGCTGTGTTCACAGCAGCTTTACTAGTGAGAACCTAGAAACAATCTAGATGCCCCTCCACCAAGTAATGGATAAAGAAAATGTGATATATTTACACAATGGACTATTACTCAGCTGTTAAAAACAACACAGTGAAATTCATAGACAAAACAATGGAACTAGAAAAATCATGCTGAGTGAAGTAACCCATAACCAGAAAGACAAACATGATATGTACTCAATTATAAGTGGATATTAGTTGTAAAGGATAATGGTGTGGGACAGCTACCTACCAACCCCACAGTTCCCCAGAGTTTTCTTGAGTGAGGGCAGCAGGAAATATTAGAAGGATTTAGAGTGTAGAGATAAAGATAGAAAATACAGGATAGCCTCAACAGGGCCTGGAATCTATTCCAATGGGCCCCGACTGTCTCTGCCCTAGGATATTNATAGGAATGCCAAGGAGTGGAGCAAAAGACCTCCCCCCAGCACAGCCAAGTGCAGACCATCGTAAACACCTGCACTCAGGCCTGTGGTCCAATCATCCTCTCTATGCAGACCTGCTGAGTAAAACCACTAAGAACCTGAATATGGGCTCCCACACCATGGTACAATCCATAGCCCCAGATATGCTAGGTAACAAGGAAGGCCCAAAAGGGACACCCATATTTCCCTAGAAAGGGGAAATAGAATAGGTTTTGTGGGCGACCTGTGGGCAGGTGGGAATGGGAACATGACTGATAAGATGAGGGAGAGATGGATAGGGAGAATACTGAAAGAGATGACTGGAAATGGTGGGAATTTCACGGTCAGGTAGAGACTTAGTGCAAGAGAAACTCCCCGGAATCTACAAGGATGACCCTAGCTAAGACTCCAAGTAACAGGGCATACATAGCTTGAACTGGCCATCCCTTGTGACCAAGAAAGGCATCAAATGGAGCAATTCAGACACCGTCTTAGCCACATAAACTTTAACCTACAGTTTATCCTGCCTCTGGAATGTGCTGGGGTAAAGGTGGCATAGATTTCAGGAGTGGTCCACTAATGACTGGTCCAGCCTGAGACCTATGACACTGAGAGTGAGCCCACCTCTGACACTGCCTGGAGTACCAGTTCCCAGTGGCTGGATGGCTCAGAAGCCTAGCATGGAACCAAACAGGACTGGCAAAGAAAAATAAATGGAATGATGCCTAACAATATTCTTCTGTACTCATAGATTGGGGCTTAGCCAAGTGGTCATCAGAGAGACTTTATCTATGGAAACAGATGTAGAGACCCACATTCAAACATTAGGTGGACCACAGTGAATCCTGTAGAAGGAGGGGAGGAAGGATTGGCAGAGCCAGAGGAGTCAAGGACACTAGAAGAAAACCCACATAATCAACTCATCTGGTCTCATGGTGTCTCACAGAGACTGACATCCAAGGAGCCTGCTTGTGACTGATCTATGCCCTATGCATATATGTTACAATTGTGTAGCTTGGTCTTCTTGTGTGATTCCTAACAGTGGGAACAGGNGCTGTTTCTGACTTTTTCTGGTTTGGGGGACCTTATTCCTCATCTTGGATTGCCTTGTCCAGCCTTAATGGGAAGGGAAGTGCTTAATCACATTGCAATTTGATATATCATATTTTTATTGATACCCATGGGTGGTCTGCACTTTTCTGAGTAGGAATGGAGAAGGAGAGGATGAAGGATAGGGTGGGCAAACATAAGGTATGGTGGTATTTTATCTATGTCACCCAATAAAATTTATCTGAGGATCAGAGGAACAAGGTCAGCTGTTATCCTTGCATGTGAGCACATGCCCTTAATCCTATCACCTAGCAGTCAAGGTCTGTCTGGATCTCTGTGAGTTCCAGGTCACACTAGGAACAGAGTCAAGCATGGAGACACACACCTTTAATCCCAACATCAACAATAGAATTCTGGACATCTATACAGACAGACAGGAAGTGATGTAGCTAGGCTGAGAGAGCCAATGGGAGAACAGAACAGAAAGGGATATAGACGTGGAGATAGAGGAAGTCAGACACTCTTTTGGAAGCAGTGGTGTTGTTAAGGTGAGGCTGGCATCTGTTCCTAATTCCTCTGATCTCAGTCAGATTTTCACCCTATTTCTGNCCCTGTGTTTTACTTAACAACACTGTTTAAAAATTCGTCTTACAGTAAGGTAAGGGACTGGGAGGAGAGGAAGGAGTTGAAACTTTGGTCTTGGTTTAAATAAATAAATAAACAAATAAATAAAAGAGTTAAGTCTCAAAAGACAAGCAGAACAAAAGACCATAGACTACTAGTGCCATCTTAGACTCTTTTACCCAGCAAAACTATATGCCATAGTGAAAATGAAGGAAAATCTTTCAATTTTCCAACAACCTAAAAACTTCATATCTAACAACAACAAAAAATGTTAAATAGAACACAAGAAACAATATTCCAAACTGAAGAGAAGAATAAGTTTTTCTAGAAGACTCTAGAAAGAAAATACACACAGCTATAATATAATGATAAAAAAACTACTAAGAATTCAAAACAGCATAGAACATCAAAATGACTTCAATCTACACATACATTTCAATAAAAACTACAAATATTAATACCCTCAACTCTCTATTCAAAAGACATAGGGTAGCCTAATGAGTTAAAAAAAATTTCCCCTGTCTGTTATGTATAAGAAACTCATCTTAAAGTCAGCAGGGAAGACTCCTGCAGGCAGTCTTCCTGACTAATACCCCCTGCATTGGACCCTGCAATCTAAAATATCCACTCCCTACCCCAAACCCACCCATCCCCCTGTGGCCTCAGGGGNTCTCTGAGACACAGAATCTGCCAGCTCTGACTGGACCAAGATGTGAGTGTTTCTTCTCCCACCTAGAGAGTCCTACCTATGGGACCCATGCCCTGGGGCTCAATCCATGCTTCCCCACTCCCACCTATCACTGCCCCAGTTGCAGGCTAGCATGGAAGACTCCTGCAGGCAGACCTCCCCACCAGCACCACCCACTGGACCCTGAAATCTGCAAGACCTACTCCCTACCACAAATCCACCCATCCACCTGTGACCTCAGATGCTCCCTGAGACACAGAATCTTCCAGTTTTGANTGGACCAAAAGCAGGTCCCTGAGACACAGAACCTACCATCGCCAATTAGACCAAGAGTTCAGACTGNACCAAGAATGGCCCCCTGAAACACAGACACAGCAAGCACAGATTGGACCAAGAGAAGCTCCCTCAGACACAGACACCTCTTGCATCGATTAGAGGAAGAGATGGGTAGACACCAGTGCAAGAATACATTCAACAACATAAAGAGCAATATAGCACCACCAGAACTTAGTGGCTCTACATCAGCAAGACCTGAACATCCCAACATAGAAGAAGCAGAAGAAAACAACCTTAAAAATGACTTTAAGAAAATGATAGAGGCTTTTAAAGAGGAAATGAAAAATTCCCTTAAAGAAATTGGGGTATAATTTCAAGGTCAAACAGAGATATATTTTAGATAGACAGGTGGTCTTCAAACACTTCAGAGATCTACAGAATGTGGTATTTAAGATGTTTTGAAAATAAAACTTTTCAGGACAGTGAGACACATCTGTTCCTGACAGCACCAATATTCAAAATGGGATGATGAGCATCAAAGAACCTTCATATGGAGTCTACTTTTATTGTGGGAAAGTTAATCATTGGGCAAGAAACTGCACTTGCCTTGACTGTTGACAGTTTGCTCCCAAAATTAGACNAGCAGACAAAAGAAGCTGACTGCTGAACTTTGCCAAGACAAGGTAGAAGAGTCCTTCAAAATTCTTGCTTCACAGAAAAGTCTGTCAGATAATCTAAACCTGCAGGCTGAAGATGAATGCCCAACATTGCAGAGGAATCTTGGGTGACTGTCTAGGCAGCCAGCTGTCTCTGTCATTTCTATAGTTTTGGACGTTGTTTTCTATGCACTTACTGTTTACTCAGGTAATATTTTATCCTTCTTGTACTTGTGATGGGAGTTGAAGACTAGATAGTTATACCATNTTCTTTGTCATCAAATTCAAAAAAGAAGTTACTAAGAGATGTAAAGTTCTTAAGGTTTAGAGACATAAAAGCTGAAGTTGTTTACTAAGAAANTGTTTTGAAGTCTAAAATGATATTTTTAGGATGGTAATACAAATTATGAGAGAANATGGTTTAAGTATGAAACTTTAGATTCGTAAAGATAGGATAGATAATAGAGTATTTTCTCTGAATATGCCAAATACAAATGGAGTAGACATTGTGAATGTAACTCTTACCTGATAATTGTTCTTATTGTATATAGTTTTATTATGTTAGAGTTAAAATCTTTCCTTTTTATTTAGACAAAAAGAGGGAAATGNAGAATATTCAAGGCACATATGGAAGCCATCAAGATGTGGAACAAGTAGGACATATGGAATGGGAGAGATAAAAGCCACATAGTAGAATGTAGATTAATAAAAATATGCATTAATTTAAGCTATAAGAGCTAGGGAGAGACACCTAAGCTAAGGCCAAGCTTTCATAATTAATAAGTCTCTGTGTCATTATTCAGGAGCTGGTGGTTCTGATGAGAATGTGAAATATAATGACCCAAAATTAGCAGAATCTGAAATGAGCAGTTAGGCTTTACAACAGACATAAAATATTTCCAGACTGTTACAAAGGAAAACTTTTAAAAGTTGTCCTCTATTAAATTGGAAAATCTCAAAGAAATGGATGAATTTCTCAATTCACCCAAACAATGAAAGTAAAATCTTGAAGAGACAGCAACATAAACATACCCATGACAAAGGAAGAGATCGAACCAGTCATAAAAATACTTTCAATTTAAAATATTCCAGACCCAAAAGATTCACAATCATGGACATCATCCCATCTATTTTTATTTTTATTTTATTTCANTTACAATAATTCTCCCACCTCTTTCCTCTCTATAAACTCTCCCTTGTACTCTGCCCCATTCTTCAAATTCATGGCCTCATTTTTCATCACTTGTTATTTCTTGTGTACATGTATTTGTGTGTACATATATTTATAAATATAACCTGATCAGTATGTATAATGTTACTTTTATGATAGTTTTTAGGGCTGACTCTTTGGTACTTGACTACCAATCTGTATGGCCTTCTCTAAGGTTGGCCACCTCTCATTTTCCCAGCTTTATTTACTTGAATGTAGTTCCCTGTGTAAGGTTGAGGCCTCATGGAACTTACCCCATGCAGGTTGAAAAGCTTGTTGGTNTCATCCTTGCTCAATGCACATTTGGGCCATCATGTTTGTGAGATTATATGGGTAGATCTTTTGATATTACTGGAAGACACAAACTCAAAGGAAAGTTCATGATCCTCTGGTTCATTCAGTATTTCTACCCCTTCTGCAATGTTCCTGTAGCCTTAATTCTAGCAATGCTTTTTAAATATTTCCACTGGGACTAGACTCCACAATTCAGCATATTGGTTGGTTGTGGTTCTCCGTAGTGGTCTCTGTCTATAGCACAAAAAAAGATTTCTTGATGAGCGATGTATATCACAGTAATCTATGGGTATAAAGACAAATGTTTATAGATTGTTGTTAGGNATTATGCTGGTTTAGTTAGATANTGGTTGTATATTCTCCTCAAATAAACATGATTTTACTGGCAATGATGAGTTAGGTAGGTTCCAGAGCCAATGATAGTATTTCTTTTGTTGAATGGGTCTTAAGTCCAATAAGAGAGCTGTTGTTTACCACCCAGATATGTGTACCTATATTATCCATAGGGTTATTGTGCCATACTGATCATTGATGTGGTTCATAGGCACCATGTTTTTTGTGGTATTATTGATTACTTCTCTCCTTTGGAAGTTAGTATGGAACTTTCTGTTCCTGTGAGCTAGTCCTCAAATACTCCCATTCATTACACCATCAAAGACAATAAAATATCTTTGCATGTACCTAATCAAGGAGGTTAAAGACAATGAAAACTTCAAATTTCTGAAGAAAAATTGAGAATGGCACTAGAAAATAGAAAGATACCCCATGTTCATGAATTGGTAGAATTAATATTATGAAAATGACCAACCAATCTAAAGAAATTTACAGATTCAATACAGAACCAATCAAAATACCTAGATCATTCTCCACTGAAATAAAACAAATAATCCTAAAATACATGTGGAACCACAAAATACCTCAGATAGCAAATGCAATCCTGACCAAAAAGAATACTGGAGGGATTGTTATTCCATACTTCATGATATAATATGGATATGTAGTAATAAAAAGAATCTGATACCATCACATAAACAATGACCAATTAAATAAAATAGAATACTTGTAACCACACTCAATCTGAATGTGTACAGAAGAATGAAATTAGAGCCATCTCTAACAACATGCACACAAAATAGACTCAAATGAATGAAAGACCACAACTTGAAGCCTGAAACAATAAAACTTTGAAAGAAAATATAGGTAGTACACTGCAAGATACAGACTTAGTGAGGGATTTCTGATAAGAACTTTATTTGAATCAGAGTGGTGGTGGCACATATGTTTAATCCCAGCACTTGGAAGGCAGAGGCAGGTGGATCTCTGCAATTTCAAAGCCAGCCAGGTTCACAAAGTNAGTTGAATGACAGCTACCACTTTTACACAGAGAAACCCTATCTCAAAAATACAAAGGAAAAANCCTCCATTTGACAAGGAATGGAATTAAGACCAGCATTTGACAACTGCAAGGTCATAAAGCTAAGAATCTTTGGTAAAGGGAAGGAAACAATCAATGGAAATCATTGTCAGCTGTACAACTGGCAAAGGATTAGTAGCCAGAATATACAAATAACACAAAAAGAAAGTAATCAAGCAACCATTACTCNAATTGAAAAGTGAGCNAAGGACTTTAACAGAGTTATCAATGGAAGAAATAAAAATGGCCAAGAAATAGACCCCATGNCCAATAGTAGATGGCCAACACAAAATGAACCCTTTGGTAATTTTGTAGGCTTTTATGTCTCATATTGATTTGCTTGAACATTTTTTCTCTTATTAGTCTTGTACTTGTATATTTTGATTTCCAATTTTGTGGAGTTTTTAGTATTTGTGTGTGTATATGAGAAAGTGTTTGTGTGTATGTATGTGCGTGGGGGGGAGGTTCTGTCTGTGCTTTGCTTCTTTGTTTTTTAAAAAAGAGATAGGAATGGAGTTGGGTGGGCCAGGCGGTGGTGGAGTTGGGAGAGGGTAAAAGAGTGATCATAATATATTCTACTGACAAAATTTTAATAAAAACTGGCAAAGAAATACCTCAAAAAGTGTTCATNATCCTTAGCAACTGGAAAAAGGCCAATGAAAGCAACAGAGATTTCATCTCATCCCAGTTAGAATGGCTAAGATCAACAACAAAACCNACAAAAGGCTACTGGTGAGTTTGTGGGAAAAAAAGAGGAAACCTTCATTAATTGTGAGTGGGAATGCAAATTGGTGAAGATACTCTGGAAATCAGTGTGGAGAATTCCCAAAAGGTTAAAAGTGAATTTACCATATGACCAAGTTATGCTGCTCCTGGGAATACATCCATATGATTCAGCAATCTATTCCACAGATGTTTGCTCAGCAGTGTTTATATTTGCCCTATTCGTAATAGCCCAGAAATTGAAACAACTGAAATGTTGTTTCATAAATGTTGGATAATAAAAATGTAGCACATATACACAATGGAATACTATCCAGTTGTAAAGAAAAATGAAATCATCAAAATTGTAGTTAAATGGATTGACTTAGAAAAGATCATACTGAGAGAGGTAACCGAGACACAGAAAAATTAGTGGAGCAAGTTCTCTCCCTTCTGTGGTTCCTAGCTCCAAATCCTCAGCAATATTTGTATAAAACATGGAACAATCACAGAAACCAGGAAAGTATAAAAGGGCCATGGGAGGCTCTGAGAAGAGAATAACAGGATACAGGTGATATGAAATGGGAAATAGAATGACAGGGAGGGGCTTCTAACTAGGCAACAGGGAGAAACATCAATACAGAATTAGAATGAGGGATAAGGAACAAATAACACCAAAGTTGTTTGACAAAACCTGAAGGAATCATATTATTTTATATTTACCTAAAATTATATACATTAATTTTAAGTGTAGATGTTCAATTGCATACAACACATGTGTTTATATATATTTATGCATGTATTCTTGTATGGAAGTTAAGTTATGTGAGTTGACAATACTCCCAACAATATGAGAGAATCATAAACTAATAAGAATGCCAGTACCAGGCAGGAGAAATCTTTTGAATTGGTTGGTCAGAGGAGTCCAAGTCATTCCTAAAACAGTATTTAATATCAATGCAGTCCTTAGTTGCCTCTCAGGAGTTGAGGGTGGGTCCCTGTTATTGACAACCCTGTANATTTAATACATAGGACTCAGTTGATTTGGACCTAAAAGAATCTTACCTTTCCTTGAAGTCTAGCTTTCATGATTCCAGAAAATACAATGCAAGCTGATAAGGGAAGGAAANAATTAAAAAATCCTAACCATGACAATTACCAGCATGGCAAAGTATCCATAAANGTGTTAGAATTGGCAATCTCATGTTGGTGGTAACCAACAGCTATCTAGTTGGAATTAATGCCTACTCAACAGGAGAGAATTCATGNTTGGTACTTCAAACCTAGANAACTTCTCAGAGCTATTGATGGCATGGATCTTGAAAAGAATCTAATACAGCCATTTTGCTAGAATAATTCCTTACTACATTCTAAATCATAGTCTTACATCACAGAATAGTGTAGCTAACACAATTAGCCTGTCTTTGCTGCTTATAGAGACCATCACACACACACACACACACACACACACACACACACACACACACACACACTAGATACAATCCAGATACCAACAGATTGTTGTGATCCCAGCACCCCCAATCCAACCCCCACACCCCAGATACCTTTACACCACAGTTTCTGTACCTATGAATCAGTGAACATCAGGAAAGAGGGGGCAGAAAATTGTAAAACCACAATGCTGAGATATCTGTAGTAAAGCAGTCCTAGAAATGGATACATAAACGACAAGAAAATAGCAACATCACTGGATATATTAAGATAGAAAAAAGAAAATTTTGTGAGGTCACACTCTTAGACAAAGAATTACAGGCAACGAGTGACTGCTTGGAAAATGAGAATTTGCCATTCTTAAATATATTGTTACATATGGGTAACACTAATAATCAAATGAAAGAGGCAAGAAGCTTGAGAGCTGTGGGTAGTGTGGGAGGGGTTGAAGAAGGGTATCTCAGAGCCTTTGGAGGAAGAAAAGCAGAGAAAGTGGTGTAATTTTATTTCAATAAAAACATTTAAAAATGAAAAAGTAAAAATGGAACTACACATTTTTATCAGTGAGTGGGATACTCCTATGGAACACTGGGGCTCGATATTCCAGAAACCACTGAAATGTCATAAAATTTGTGGGAGGGTGAATAATTGGGTGNGGCAGACACTAAAGAAGTGAAGTGACCATCATATGGGATGAAGGTGTTCCTGCAGCAAAATCTAAGTCCTGAGTCTAAGCATGTGGACTTCTTTGAATTTTGTTCCATACTGAATATTAGCTAGCTCATGAACAATTCACCCTAGTAAAATATAGATATTGCAGTAACAGTGTGTGTTAAGGAAAGTTAAGTCATGGTAGAAAAAAAAATCATACTTTATCCACAGCTCTAAACGAAAAGTTTAAGTTGACTTATGAAAATGTTCAATTTCTCATCTCTGACACCTTTGTCATATTATGTTATCAATCATAAGCATGAAAGTGAAAACTATGATTTTTTTAAATCCAAATAATCAGTAGCCAGTGGGTTAATAAACTGTCATAGAAAGAATAAAAGCTAAATTAATAAAAAACATAATAGAAAAATAATTACTGAGAATTATTAAAATATCTACAATATATTGCATGTAAATTGATTAACTACACTGANCATGTGTAAAATGGCAAATTAGAAAGATCAAGATACAAAACAGAAATAACAGCAGTTACTACAAATGAACTTATGTACTACTCAAAATAAAAATTTGTATTTATTTTTATTTTATTTACTTAATTGTCCTTGCTTGAATTTTAATTGCTTTTTCACTGGATAAGTGGAGTGAGGNAAAATTACTTCCCTCAGAGGGAGTCTGTTCCCTGAGAGAATTCCATGTTTGTACAGTTTTCACCTAGCTCCCCAAACTNGTCTCTGAAATATTATCATAGCCTCACATGATGTTACTTTAAAGAGATAAGATTCTGACTAAAGCGCCTTTGTTTTCCATTCATCCAAGTGAACTCNAATACATTTAGGACATTCAATGGACTTTACACCGATTTTTTGTGGTGAGTCTGAAACCCCAAGCAGGCAAAACGTATC
Organism: Neotoma lepida; assembly: GCA_001675575.1. Lineage (NCBI taxonomy): Eukaryota > Metazoa > Chordata > Mammalia > Rodentia > Cricetidae > Neotoma > Neotoma lepida. The sequence continues at coordinate 24,986 of LZPO01076106.1, forward strand.
CAATTCTGTGAAGTTGTATTAGAGATAACTTTATTATTTCTCTCCACAGATGAAGAAACAGAACTCACTGATAAATAATTGCAAAATGCACAAAAAAGAGATCACAATATCTATAAGACTCAAAAAAGGTGCGTCGCCATGTCCACTGACTCTGAAAGAATTGTAATGAACTTACTTAGCTCATTACTNTATTTTNCTTTTTATTTACTCATTGTCTCACCTTAATTAGTAGTCACCTAGGAAAGCTGCCATCATAGTGATTACAGGCAGAGAGTTGAAAATAAGGTAGACATGGNNTTGAGTTTTATTCCTTTTTCTTTAATTTTGAGATGTTAATATAATTACATCATTTCTCACTCCTCTCCCCTCCTCCTAAAGTCTTCTCTATACACTTCCTTATATCATCACTTTCAAATTCAGTGCCTTACTTTTTAATGGTTCTTAATTGTATGCATTATACCCATGACTTGACTTTTAACTCATACTGCATATGAATAATAAATCACGGTCTGAATTCTCATCAGTCACTCATTTTATTAATAACAAAATAAGGTTATATGTCTTTCAATNTCTCTATCTATTTGTCTGTCTACCTGTCTCCTTTTGTATAAATATTCTCTCAAATATCTATCAATCATTTATTAGGCAAAATGGCTTATAAGTATTAATTTAAACTATTAATAATTTCTGGAGCTCTGACTGAGAGATAAATTCATATGTATGATTTTGGTATATTAATATTTCATCCTTCTCTTTTGATTCATATACACAATTATAAAGAANGCTATGTGATCCCTGAAGACATCTCAGCTTCAACAACTCTAGCTATAAAGGTAATTATCTGTATTGTATTCATGTATGCATGTCAGGCATTAATAAAGTGGTCCACAAAGAGTCCCCATTAAAATCCCAGACACCTGCAATTATGTCATTTTATGTGGTAGAAAGAACTGTTCACAGTGATTAACCTGAGGATAAAACTGGACCTAGTGTAAGTATATTAACCATTATAAAACAGAAAATGCTAAAGTATAAATAAAAAGTGGGGCTCATCTTATTANGTAAGCGATGCATTANCAAACAGCTAGTTTAAGATCCAGATTTTGCAATCACATGTGNAGAGACATGAAGGTGATAGACAACAACAACAGTAAAAATGAGTCCCACATAGAATAAGATTATTTCAGCACAAGGTAAAATTGTTGTGTGATGAAGAAATAAAGCAAGTTGGTTGCTATAGCTATCTATCTGAGAGAAAAGGGATAGAGAAATAGTGTAGGAAACAGCTTTGAGTAGACTTAGGATACAGGAAAACAAAAGTTAAAGTGTAAATTTATCAGAGTACAATCATTTGTTAACAACTCCCTTTCCTANCAACACAGATACCACCAAATAATNTTAACAATCATGTTGCAGCTGATCATCACTCACCAGGACTTGAAAATTCACATCATGCTTGCATATGCATTAAGTCATTTAACTCTCAGTAATTTGAGGCTGGTAAAAAAAAGACCAAGTAAATTATGTTTTACTGACAGATAAAATAAAATTCAGGAAAATCAGGTTATACTGAATGCCTCTCAACTAATAACTAGCATAGATTTTATTCTAACGCACAGTCGAATCCCTGAGCACTGAACTTTNCACCAGTGCTGTACTTTTGTTTCAGAATTGACTTCGTTGGTTGGACGTGACTCTGATATTCTANTTCTCTCTCTCCATCCACAGGACATTTATTTGTGAATTGCTCTATAAAACAATTTTATTCATGAGTTTGCCACAATAGGGGTAATGTTTAAATATAAATTAAATAAAATGAAAATCAATTCAATTCATTACCAGTATTTAGGTTTTGAAGTACCTTCTTCTTATGTTTGTTTCTACCAGCTGATGCCTGTGCACCCCGCACTTGAATAAAACTTTTCTATTAGAAAATTTATTCACGTATAAATGTGCATAAAAGTTAGTAAATCTGGTGCAGCTGATGGGAGGATGATAGGAACATAGAATAATAAATTCTGGTGTGTGATAACTACAGCTGTGTAGGCTGGTAGACTGAAAAGATTTTATTTGAGAATGTTTCATTCCAAATTTGTAACCTAGGAGACCTCAGGTTACACGTTCTTTTTGTAACTCAGTTTACTCATGAATGAAATCAGTGACCCTGGAAAGCAAGTCATGAAGACCTTTACTATTCATAATCATATTATTAGTTTAATGTGGTGTTGTAAGTCTATAATCACTGTACTCTGGAGGCAGAAGCAGGAGGTTCTTGAGTTCAAGGCTATCCTGGGTTATAGAAACTTAGTTATGAAAAAACTTGAAGCAAAATCATATACTCCTATGTAGATTATTTATCCTATAAATTGTATTCTTGTTAACATTTTATACCTGGCAAAAAGAAATTGTTGTTAAAATAAGTTCAATTGTTCCCATTTACATCCTGACTTTTTNTCCTTTAATCATATTTTCCTTGACTTTACTTTGCTGTAGATCATCTTGTGACAAACAAAAAACCATCAATGAAGAATATTACAGAGGTAACCGAATTTCTCCTGTTGGGACTGACCAAAGCCCCAGAACTACAGATTCCACTCTTTATTGTATTCACACTTATTTACATTATGACTTTGATTGGGAACCTGGGAATGATCACAGTGATTCTGCTAGACTCTCGTCTCCATACCCCTATGTACTTTTTCCTCAGCAACCTCTCTCTTGTGGACTTTTGTTCCTCCACAACAGTCACTCCGAAGATTTTATCTGGCTTTCTTTTTGAAGATAAGGTCATCTCCTACAATGCGTGTGCTGCCCANATGTTCTTTTTTGCAGCCTTTGCCACTATGGAATGTTACTTCTTGACAACCATGGCCTATGATCGGTATGCAGCAGTGTGTAAGCCCCTCCATTATTCCACCATCATGACAAAAAGTGTTTGTGCTNGTCTGGCCACAGGTTGCTATGTCATTGGTTTTGTGAATGCTTCTGTGCAAATTGGAGACACATTCTACCTTTCATTTTGCATGGCCAATGTGGTACATCACTTTTTCTGTGACATTCCAGCAGTCATGACTCTGAGTTGCTCTGATAGAGGCATAAGTGAGATGATTCTGATTCTTATTTCAAGTTTCAATGTTATATTTGCACTTTTTGTTATTTTGATTTCTTACCTATTCATATTTGTCACTATTTTGAAAATGCGTTCAGGTGAGGGGTACCAAAAGGCATTATCCACCTGTGCTTCTCACCTTACTGCTGTCTTCCTCTTCTATGGGACTGTCATTATTATGTATCTGCAGCCTAGCTCCAGTCACTCTATGGACACAGACAAAATTGCATCTTTGGTCTACACTGTGGTCATCCCCATGCTGAACCCAGTAGTCTATAGCCTGAGGAACAAGGAGGTCAAGAGTGCATTCATGAAGGTTATTGAGAAGGCAAATTTTCTCTAGGGTTAGTCATTTGATGACATCAAATTCCAACAAAAAAAATTTATTCCNTCTTAAAGTTATTCTATGAAATAATACAAATGTCAAATATTACTTGTCCATAAAATAAATTTCTGTCTTAATATTATAAATTTCCTTAGCTGAAAAGTTATTCTACATAGCCACAATTTAGAAAATATTACAATGTTTAATAAACTGTGCTTTGTAACATTTTATCCAGGAATAAATAGTCACTACCTCTTCAATAAGTAAGTATTTCAGTCTTTGTTGAATTGTATCAGCAAAGTTTTTTATGTGACAGTTTCAAATAATAAATAGTTATGTTAGAGTGAAAAGACAGACATTACTTAATCGCTTTTGCTATGTCATTATGATAGATAAGGCTATCCAAATTGTATTTCTCATGTATTTAACACATAACATTTTCTTCAAAACAATAATAGTAATAGCATATCCCATGAAAGAAAGCATTTTAATAATGAAAAAATGTAAAATATTTTATGAATCAGAATAAAAATTCACATGTCAGTCATAAAATCACAAATATTTTATTAATATTATTTTGATTGTATATACAGATAGAATATGGTATGGTAATTTGATGCATATATATATGACATTACAACCCAAATTAGAGTAGTGCAGTGGTTTGACTAGTAGGCCCATATATTTGAATGCTTGGTCATTAGGGAGTAGGACTGATGTTACTTGACAGCGATTAAGTGTGGTCTTGTTATAGGAAGTATATCACTATATGTGGGCTTTGGGGTTTCAAAAATCTCAAGCCAGGCCCAGTGTCTCTCTCTTTTTTCTGCCTTCAAATATTGATGTAAAACTATCAGCTACCATGTCTGCCCATCTGACACCATGCTCCCTGGCATAAGAACAATGGATTAAACCTCTGAAACTGTAAAAAGCTCCAATCAAATGCTTTCCTCTGTAAGAGTCTCCATGGCCATGGTGTCTCTTCACCACAATAGAATACTGACTATGCCAGAAGTTGGTACTGGGACATACATAGAGTATTGCTCTTATACACATCTAGATGTGTATAAGAGACAGCCTCTGTAAGAGTCTCCATGGCCATGGTGTCTCTTCACCACAATAGAATACTGACTATGCCAGAAGTTGGTACTGGGACATACATAGAGTATTGCTGTGATTGACCTGACAATGCTGTTTATTGGATGAATACTGAAAACTTTGTGACTTTCAACTAGAAAAGCCATTGGGTACTTTAAGNAAACATTAAAGAGCCATCCTAGTATGAGCATGGAAGACAATGCTAAGGGTGATTTGAACTGTAGAAGCCCAGCTCAAGAAGTTTCAAAGGGGAAGAATATTGGTAAGTGACCTAGAGATGGCTCTTGTGAAATTTGGCAAGGAATGGGCTGCTTTCTTCCCTTGTCCAAAAAATCTGCCTGAGGCTAAATTGAAATATTTTAGATTAATGGCATTGGCAAAGGAGATTTCAAGATACCAAGATATTGACTGCTTTGCTTGATTATTAGTGACCACTCTCATGCAGATATATAAGGAAAAGAAGAAAGCTGAACAAGGAAAAATACAAGATGTACAATTTAATGAGAGAATGAGCACCAGGACTTGTAANGGAACTTTTCCCAGTACACAAAGAGATAAAAAATTTAAAGAAAAACATAATGCTAAATGGAATAAAGGGAGTGGTGACATCAAGGCAGGACCCCACCCAGCTGTGCTTTCCACTTGGGAAAAGTAATTAAAGAAAAATTTAAGAAGTGAAGAAAATGGTCTAAAAATAGAAAACTGGTGAAAATGTATTTGAATGAAGGGGTCAAGTTCCAGCCCCAGGGAGCAGAGCTTGGCAGCCTCAGCCATGTGATCCTGACTTTCAAGTCNGGGATGTAAGAAAAGCTTTGTGGAATCTCCTGTTGTCTAAGGAAAGCTTCTGAGGCCAGGCATGTTTCAGAGATGTTCCTTTATAAAGGCCCAGAGTGGCCATTCCATAAAGCTATGAAAGTGAAGCCTGTATTTCACT
>LZPO01076106.1:38849-58861 GCA_001675575.1 Neotoma lepida
TGAAAGTAGGAGGATCAGAGTTTTATGCTTCCTATCCATTTGTTTTTATACTCACAGATAATTGTACCCCCTATCATCATGGAAATTTCTCTCTGTAGTAGATGGAAACCATTGAAGAAAATTACAAACAATATACATTCAGGAGCAAGTAACCACAATTGATGAAGAAAAAGGCCATGGAGTTGAAAGAGAGCAAGGGTGGATATATAGGTGGGTTTGAGGGAGGCAATGGAAGAGGCAAATAATTTAATTATATTATAATATCAAGAATAGAAGGAACAATATTCAAAAAAACCTGAGGAAATAGAGATCAGTAGATTTCTGAGTTGCTTTGGCCAAAGACATTGTCTTAAAAATATGTGGATAGAATCTGATATTCAAATTTATACACACACACACACACACACACACATACACACACATGCAAACAAGCATACACAAGACATATAAAACACATGCATACCCACTCATTACCACAGAAACCTGTATACACAGGAAAACACCCGTGGATGGGCACACTAATACAAAAGATACAGATGACGTGTTCAGTTTAGTTTTCCTTATCTTCATCTAATCATTCATGTAATTTTTACTTAAAATCTGTTTCCTAGACCACACCTCTGTACTTTGGATAACTCTTTGTTAGTGACCAAATTTGAAAGTTTTCTAATATTCATAGAAATTTATTGTGGAGGAAGGTAGCAGAAAGCTTTGGTTATTAAATATACTACACTCTGAGAATAAAGTCCTAAAGGAGGAAATATCTTTGGTCTGAAATGTTTGATGATTCACTAACAAGTTAAATATGTAAAACCAAAACAATATAATTTAATAACTGTTTTAGTAATTACAAGGAAAGGTTGACAAAATAGATCATTTAGTTACAGATATACAGGTAAAACAATGGAAGGGAAGGTTGTGAATACTGAGGAGCTACTATATCTTAGGGAATGTGATGTATTCTTGGCTGAATTGGTGTGTGTAATATAATTCTGGGAGCTAGGTGGTATGTTCCCAAGGATGTACTTAGAACACTTAGCCACCAATAAAAAAGCTTGTTAGTTACCTTTCTGCTGCTATGATAAAATGTGATGACAAAGGCAATGTAAGTCAAAACAGGTTTATTTTGGCTCACCGTTCAAAAGTACTCAATCATGGAGAAAATTCATAATAACAGAAGATTGAGGCAGTCAATAACATTGCATTTACAGTCAATTGGTGAAGGTGCTTGATGTCAAGCCTCACAGTCTGAGTTAAATTCTCAGGGTTCACATGGTAGAAGGGAAGAATCAGCTCACACAGGCAGGAAGCAGAGGATGATAAAGGCTGGTGCCAGGCTAGCTTTCTCCATTTTTTCTGTCTAGTACTCTAGTCAAGGAAATGAATAGTGCAGCCAACTTTTATAGGGGTTCTTCCAACCTCAATTAACACAACAAAGATAATATCTCATAGGCATGGCCAGAGGCTAGGCTCTTAGCTGACTCTAGATTCTGTTCAATTGATATCAATATTCACTATGAAATTCAAATTAAGCTTTATTTCATAGCTAGAAATAATTCTATTTTTAATTCTGAAATTATTTGAATTCTGATTTGGAGTTTATGTGGAGGATTCACAAATAAACATGGTGATAAATGATTTTGGGAACCTAAGACATTGTTTCACTAACATCTCACCAAATCTATTCATCCTATAGTCTCCAGTTGTCTCATAGTAGCTTTGCATAATAATGAGAATAAGCAATGCTACCTACTATATGATCAAGCTACAAAGCACAGGGCTTTTTCCTTTCCTATATGTTGTTTAATTACTTGTTTTGTGAGAACTCACATAGAATGAAATAACATGAGTGCTTTCCACTCAATCATTTCAATACATGTCTGTAGTGGTTTCTATCTTACATCCTCTCTGTGTCTCCACTTACTCATTTTAACATCTGCTAATGGTTTCTACCATATATCCTCTCTGTGTCACTGGTGATAAGGAGAGAGAATGAGCAGAGAATCACATGGGAGACTTCATGGCATAGATTTGTGAGTGGCATATATGACTTTCAATCATAACTCATTAACTAGAATAAAATTAAATGATTACAGGAGATTTCACGAAGTCAGGGAAGTTGAGTCTGTGTGCCTGAAAAGAAAGCAAATAATTTGGAAAACAACCAATGACTTTTTCCAGTGTATTACTTATTATCAAAAACCTGTTCTACATCTGATCCTACAAAGGAGACTCACTAACTACTGTCTCCAGGGACATAGTTCAGTTCCCAGCTACTCACTATAGAACATCAATGTCCTAGATATTGAACAATTTTGACTCTGATTTCTTTATATATAGCTCCTGTAATCAAGTACCTTGCAACCCCAACACCATATGCATACACATAAAAAACTTAGTCCATTCCACATTTACACATAATCTACAATACAGGATCAGAGTCAATAAATTTATAAGTAAACTTTCTTGTTCATAAAAGACACTACCATGAGACACACAGATGAATTTGATAGATTTCCATACAGACAGTGGTTTATTATAGGTAGATATACAGACTGATATAATGTTACAAACATGAAACTGGAATCTAAGATATTAATAAGTATTATTGGCAAACACAAAACTATCAACTCATTTAAGTGAAAGATTTCAGATGGAAGAATGAATGAAGAAGAAATAGGGAAGGAAGGTGAGAGGGAGAGAGCGCATGAGAGAAACCTTTAATAGTTAATGGATTTGNATTAACGATGAGGGGGTTATAAAAGCAATTGGATGGAAGAAAAGAAAGAAAATGATGTAATTATAATCTCAAAAAAAGAAAAATCATATTAAAAGCTAATGGAAGTAATTGGTGGTTAATGTGTCAGATTATAGGCTTTTGTAACCATTTAGAAATCTGCTCCCAGCAGATTACTTACCCCAAGTGTATTGGAGGCCTTGTTTATCTGATAATTTACATGGATTATAAAAGAAACATAANAGACTCTCAACTTAAATGGATATAGCCTTTGGGAGTAGAACATAATCCAGTCATTGCAGGCTTGTGTGCACACATTAGTGCATGAAATCAGAATGTTGTACAGTTTTTTATTATATCAGTTTCTAGTTCACAAATTATATTAAGGCCACAAAGAATGGCCTCCAAAAAGGAATGATAACCTTCCCTCTGGAAATTGTAGGCTATTATTTGAATCCCAGTGTAGAGTTCTGAAACTCCAGCTCAGATATTGCCTAGAGAATGTACTTCACAGAACTTAAAAAAATAAATTAATGGAACAAGCAATCTAATAACAAAATGCCTGAAGCAAGAAATATTTTAGCACCTATTTCTCTCAAGCTTTAGAATGAGCTGTCACTTTCTAAAACACTCATTTGGTACACACAGTAAGAATTTATTTAAAAATAACTAGTTTCAATGCATGAAAATCAGATTGAATCAATGTGATATAATTACTCATTTAAACAAAGCATGTAAAATCATAGCACTCTTCTATGAGATATGCTAGGAGTTCTTACTACACAGGTAATATGTGACTCTTGCTGATACTGTGTTTAAAAAAAGAAGCTGCACAACTCATCACAGAACAATCAAAGCAATAGTCAAAAAATTGTCACTGAAACACCATGAAATGTTCAAAATGTGTCAGCATAGCCAAATGTATATGAATCTTTTTTTGGAGCTGGCCATTTACATCAAATATATAGATAGATTCATGGTTACAGTTGNTTTTTAAAATATTATCAACATTTTGCTGATAGCAAAATTACACTTAAACAATAATCTATTAAAACAGTACACAAATATCCTTCACAGGAATATTGTCAAGCAGACCAAAAACATCTCATAGCTATGATCATGAATACAATATTTTTCTTTTCCTATACAATAGACTTGCAGAAATACAAGAATCTGTTCTGGAATATAATTGCATGTGGAAGAAAAACTGAGAAGCCTTATTCATCTTAGAATTTTAAAAATAAATCACTATAAACTATTTTGCCATCAGCAAAACTTTTGTGAATGCACTCTTGACCTCCTTGTTCCTCAGGCTATAGACCAGAGGGTTCAACATAGGGATGATCATGGTGTAAAACACAGATGCAACTTTGTCAGTGTCCATGGAGTGACTGGAGCTGGGCTGTAAGTACATGAATATGATTGTTCCATAGAAAATAGATACTGCAGTGAAGTGTGAGGCACAGGTGCATAGAGCCTTTCGATATCCAGCACTTGACTGCATCTTTAGGATAGTGATAAAAATGAATATGTAAGATATCCAGATAACTAAGAGAGCAAAAAAGATATTGAAGCTCACTACATAAACAAGAACCAGCTCACTGANATGTCTGTCAGAGCAAGACAGAACCATAACTGCTGGAACATCACAGAAAAAGTGATGAACCACGTGGGCACCACAGAAAGAAAGACTGAAAGTGTCCCCAATGTGGATGGAGGCATTCAGGAAACCACAGAAATAGGAACCTATAGAAAGACACACACACACATTTGTAGTCATAGTGGTGGCATAGTATAGGGGCTTACACACTGCTGCATAGCGATCATAGGCCATTGAGGCCAACAGGTAATTCTCAACAGTAGCAAAGGCTACAAAAAAGAACATCTGAGCAGCACAGTCATTGTAGGAAATGACTTTGTCTCCTACAAGAAGCCCAGTCAAGACTGTGGGGGTGACAGCTGAGGAGTAACAAAAATCAACNAAGGACAGATTGCCTAGGAAAAAGTACATAGGAGTGTGGAGCNGAGAGTCCAGGACAATCAGTAGGATCATCCCCAGGTTGCCCACCAAGGTGATGGTGTAGATGAGNAAGAAGGTGATGAAAAGGGGAATCTGTAGTCCTGGTTCATCAGTGAGTCCCAGAAGGAGAAAGTGTGTCACATCTGTCCTGTTCTGCATCAGTGTCATCTTTCAATCACACGATGGTCCATAGCATTGGGAAAAGAGGAACATGATGACAAAGAAGTTGAATTAAAATATTTAAGTATACGTGAGAATATATGCCTTTGTTGAGCAACAACCTGTACTTTGAGATTGTCTGGAAAATGGACCGTCCCCAGATCAAATCTGGTGTAGTAATTACACAGAGGTTATATGTGCTAGATTTTAAAGATTATTAATGGAGCCCTAACCAACTTTAAAATTTTGTAGTCCATATCATCATAAATAGATGGATACTATTTGCTAAGGATAAAAACAATATGTTGTTGATCTTCCAATTCACCTCTGAGCTTAAATCTCACTTTCTCTGTTGGTCACTTTTCAAAGACTGCTCTAGACAGGCACTTTAGATGAGCACTCTATGAATCCTCTCAATGATATTAGAATTTAGAGATTATTACTTTCAAGTAAATTAGGGAACACAAGAAATTGAATAATTTATACATATTACTAAAGTATGAAATGCTAGTCTTTGCTTTGAGTCCATAACTTTATTTAACCCTTGCTGATTCCCAAGTACCAGAGTCCAATCAGAATTTTAATTAAATTGAAAATAACATTAAATANAATTACATGACTGCCTTGGCAAGGACTCAGCATTATTTGAGTTACAGAACTNTGTTTCTATTTCTGAGCACACAATCCTGACACAGTCTTTTGTTCCNGGACACAAGAACAAATAAAATAAGTACTTTGGCTTGCTACTAAGTTCATTTTCCCTTTTTCTTTTGGCTTAAGTATACATTATTAGAAAGTCTNGGATTTCTCTTTCTTTCTCTGAATCCCTCCTCCTCTTCCTCCATGCAGCTGCTTAAAAACCACCATAAGCACATTTCANGNACATAACTCAAAAAAGAAGTATGACTTTATCTCTCCCTTTTCTCCATCTCCTTCCTATCGGCAGCTGCTAGATTTGAAGCTTACCTGTGTTTCTCTCAAACTCCAGTAAAATTATCCCCAAACATCCTTCTGAGTTTATTTCTAAAGTATTTTACTAATNAGAATAAGANCTGAACAGGNGATGNTGGATATCTAGGTAACAGANGTAACATATCTCTATGTGAAGTAGATATGGTGGGATAACTCAGGTGATGGCAGCAACTTTAGCTTGATGCAGTTCAGTTCTGAGAGCTGCAGGCAGATAATCATCAGCTACAGCACACAGAGAACTTCCATTCACTCTATAGGATTCATTGGTCCTTACTACCTTCCCTGACCATTGAAAAGTAAACAGTGTAAATCAGACCAACTTGAGGTACTATTGTGAGAAGCCAACAAGATAGTAAAATGTTGATGTTTATTACATCCAGGGAGTGTTAGCTTTCATGTTATGTTTGAATAGGAGGGTGATCTTCTGGTTTTGTGCTGATTTGATTTACATAGATGCTGAGAAGGAGGGATTCACTGCAGGTGGTGTTGACCTGTCCCTCCTCATGTTGCCTTTCCTTCTGCAGTAGCACTACTGAATGTCTGTGCTCTCCAGAGTGTCCCTGCTTCCTCTGAAAACACTTATTGCTGTTCCTACAATTCCCCAGGACCCAGTCTTCCTTAAACTCTTACCTGAAAGGCATATTTGAATTTGGTGAAAGTCTACTTCCCATCAGCTTATTCTTTCCTTCATCCTGTCACACCATACCAAAGTCATCAAGACCAAAATAAAATTGANCATTTATGGGGCATCTTTGTCTCACAGATCTCTTACAAGTGCCTCCTATTTTGTGAAAACATTTGTTATGATGTGGCTGTCATATAACAGTGTTTCAACTTCCATATTTGTTTTGTTTCCTTGGATACCAAGGTTTATTTTACCACTTAGACTCGTCCTTAATTCCTAGGATGAAGCTGTTCTCTTGCCCCAGCTTTCAAAATGGCTGAAAAAGGGGCATTTTTTTGCTCCATATGAAGTCTTTGAAAGAATATCTACCTAAAACAAACACTTATTCCCTACCACAAATCTCCCAAAATTCTAGAAACTTTAGGTTATAAAACTGTTATTTGAAACTACTTTCAGAAAATATTATAATCAACAATTACTATGGGATTGGTACAAGAATGTATAAATAGGTATTATTACTATTGTTTTTGATGTATTATCATTGAAGAAACTGAACATTTAAGAGGGTACCAGTTTTCTTAGAGTTATTTCTTCACTTTAAAAAAAATTCAAGGTTTTTTAAGTCTCATATCCGCATTAAACTCATCATTTCCACAATATGTGTTAATATCGTGGTTATCTGTATGTCATAGTAGGAAAACTGTTAAAATGTATATAGTGAATCATAGAGTGTTTTTGAAATTGAAAATAGATAAGCTTACTCTTTGTTTTTTGCATGTTTCTTTATCTGCAGTAATAGTAACATAAACAGAAAATGTACAAAAATCACAGGTCTTGCAAGGTTCATACACATGATATGTTAAGAAAATACCTAAATTCCCTAAAATGGAACTTTTTACATTCATATCATAAACCCACTTCAGTTTTTGTTTTAAGAAACTATTCCCATCATCTCTCTCTCTCTCCTTTAACATAATTCACAGTAGGTGTTACTGCCCAATTCTTTTTCTGTGAACTACAAGTCTCACTAACAGTGTTTTTGTAATATATAGGGCCGTCAGTTTTTTGGAAGAAAGAACAATGAATCCAACAGTGAATGTGAGATAATCAAGTCAGCCACGGAATGCTGATTACACAGTGCTTTCTCAGGTAGTAATCAAATACTTTTATGCTTCCCAAGACATTAAAAACAGAGGAAAGAGCAATAATATTCATCAACTTCTTAAACTCTATAAATTCTTCCTCTTTCAAAGAAGGGCCACATTCTTGCCTTGTTTACAAAATAAAAATGATAAGATTGCATATCTCACATAATTTATCACTTATGACTTAAGAAAAAGATGACAGATCTACATGACATCATACCAATTAAAAGTCTGTTATTATAGCTTTTACCTTTGAGTGCTTTTCCTCAACTGTGCATGAAAACTGACAGAAAATCTTTAGTCAAGAGGTGGCCATAAAAGAGATAACAGTGAATACCATTCAAATGCATAGATGAACTTTTCTGAAATGTGACATTAAGCATGTTGTTATTTAAGAAGCTAATGCATGAAGAACAAGAAAAGCTATCTAGACTTGGATAGCTCTAGAGATTTCCTTTATGGGAATACCAACAGCTCCCAATCTCCTTTCTAGGAAAGAAGCAATTAAAACTGTGGGTACCCATGTGCCTATGGGAAGTGCTTCTGATTGTACTCAGAGGGTTATTAATGACAGTGAAATAAGGAAGACATGAAGTTTGGAGAAAAGGTGAGAGGTTCTAGGAGAGGTACGAAGGTGGTAATGGTTTATTAATATACTCAAGATACATTATGTCAGTATATGAAGTTATCACACAGTGAATTAAAGATCATTTAAAAACTTAGGGGAGGCTAGTTATTCTCATTGTGCTCTTGTGTTCATATTACTTGCTATGTGTCCTTTTAAGGTGTTTCAATTGATGCATAATATTTATACTCTAGAGTCCACACATTGTGGTTTAGACTTTTGTATAATGTGTCTTGCATATTTTCTACGCAATACCTACACCAATATATCTGAAATTTTCTTATATAAGTTGTAAAAAACTAAAATAAATCTCAAGGCCCCAAATGAAGATCTTTTAATATAATAGACAAGTGAAGATGTTTGAAGTGGAGATATGAAATTTTAGAGATGGGCCTTGTTTCTCTATGAAATATTCTAGTGTGTAATTAGTCTCAATGAAGAGTCTGAAAAGCAACTAAAATATGTGTGTTGAGCATTGTGAATATGCTTAAGTATTATTTATCAGTTAAAGATGAAAATTCAGACGGCTAGAGAGATTGCTCCATGGTTAAGAGTACTTATTGCTTCAGCAGAGGATCGAAGTTTGCTTCCCAGCACCCATGTTAAGGAACAGACAACTGCCTGTAACTCCAGCTCAAGGGGATCTGATGCCATTGGTCTCTACAGTCACCTGTACTCATGCATAACAACACACACACACACACACACACACACACACACACACACAAACACCACTTAAACATATTAAAGTAATCATTGAAAAATAAAATGGGTTTAAAATGAAAATTAAAATATAAATTAATAATTCTGGTAAAAGTAACTATGAAGATCAGTTTAAAACTAAGTAATGTCATAGTATTTTTAGATTGACTATTTTACTATGTAGTTCAAATAATATATAAAGTATAATTATTATCCTGTTAGTGGCAATAAAATACATAAAGATACTGTTCATGACCAAAGAGCATAAAGTGGGAGGATGCACCTGTGTAAGAGAAGCTGTTTGATTACTACTGAAGTTTCCTTGTAGTTCAATTTTCAACAGCATTGTCTTTCCTTAATTGGAACATTCTGGCTTACTTGCATGTGTGGAATTTTCATACTCCATAGCCAGAAAAGCCAATTTTTCATAACAAATAAATAAAGATTCTATTAGTTCTGATTGTGGTCATATCCCTACATAACCAGAGTTTGACTATGAGATTGGGACTTAAGAAGAATATTCCTAGAGTTGAACTCATTCAAGATTGCTTCTGATGTCTATGGGCTTGGCATTCTAAAGGGTACCAAGCACTAATGAGTCTATATAAAGCAGGAAAGAGCATGATAAATCAAAATGTTATTTGGCAACATTAAAGCCTAAAATATCATTTCTGGACACTGAAAAAAAGGATGTAAATAAAATGGAGTATATAAAGAAATGTATGCTAAGCTTTGAAATCATTTATCGGCTTAAAATTCATGTGTTGGAGCCTAGGACTCAAAGTAACTTCATTAATAAATGAGGCTTTCAGGGCAGATGCTTAGTAGGTGAAGTTGCTCTCAGTGTGACAGGCAGTGTGTGTCAGTCTCATAGGAGGCAATGAAACCTTTTCCACATCATCATGCATCAGTGAACATGTAGATGGGCTTTTAGGGAGCTAGCTAGGCCTTTTTAAGTCCTTCCTTCTTCCACCTTGTAAGGACTTAGAATTCTCCCCTGAGAGGACTTCACAGCTTTTATATATTTGCTTTCTATCACGAAGAAATAGAGCAAAAAGATGTCCAACAAGGAAGGAGACATCACTTAACTGTTGGCAACTTTAAATTTGGATGCTCAAGCCTCTAAAGTCTGAGAAATAAATGTATGTTTATACTCTAAGGTGCTTTGTCATAAGACAGATAGATACATGAATGATACTTTTGAAATTTTTTGTCAAATTAGAGAACATAATGTGTTTTGTTGCTCCTGATGTCATGTGTGGAAGGGAAAATGAGATAAGGGATATGATCACCATTTTAACTCCTGGATAAATGACATAATTGTTCTGAAGTCTGTTTGGAAGAAACATTTATCTACACTGGCTAGATTACTGAGAATGCCCAAACCAGTCCAATCCTGTGAGTGGCTGATATGAAAAACCAACATGATATCTGAGTTATCAAGAAGTGGTTTTAGATTATACTTCCACTTGAGCAAGCGATACTACTTAGGAAACTTGTCATCCATACTAGAGTGGCTTTCATCCAATCACTCCTAAGCTAGTGTAAAGCATCATACTGATCTCTCTGGGCAAGAAAGACTTCTTTAACAGTACATTTTGTCATTGATTGCACTACCAGCTCCTCTTGAACTCTGCCTGTGGCTTTCAGACTCAAATGAACCATGAGTTCTCATGGGTACTAATGAAAGACCAACCCTGAAAATTAGGATGTATCAGTCTCCAAAACTGAGTAGCATTTATTATTTAAAACAAAAGCTAAAAATATGGTGACTGTGCTTTATTGAAAATACATGTGTTTTATTAATTAAATTTATTCATTTATTTTATATCCTGACCCCAGTTTCCCCTCCCTCCTTTCCTCCCATTCCCTCCCCCAACCTCCTCTCTGCCCCACCTCAATCCATTCCTCCTCTGTTTCTGTTCAGAAAGTGGCAAGCCTCCCATGAGTGTCATCAAAGCATGGCATATCAAGCTGAAGTAGGACTAAGCTCCTCCCCTCATATTAAGGCTTGGTAAGGAAACCCAGTATGAGGAATAGGTTCCCAAAAGCCTGCCAAAGCATCAGCAACAGGCCTCACTCCCACGGCTAGGATTCCCACAAAACTCCCATGAATCTACATGTTTTTTAAACAAATTTCATTCATTTTGTATATTGAAATTTACTTTGAAACTTTCATATATTTAGCATGCAATTTGATCATATTCACTTCCATGCTTCCCTCCAACATCTCCCAAGCCCTAGCTAACATATTTTCTTAATTCATACCTTTTTTAATTAGCAAAATAATTAAAGTTTAATTACATTGCTTCCCCCTCTCTACCCTCCAACTCCCCCCTAACTCTCCCTCACCCAGTCAAATTGATTATGTCTTTTATTATTGTTGTTGTTACATATATGTATATAAATATATTCATACAACCTTCTGAATCCATTTAGTGTGGCTTTTGTTTATCTGACTTCAGGTCTGACCACTTTATATTGAATAACCAATTAGGGACCTCATCCCTGGGATGAGCTAATTCTCCCTCTCTGTAATTCTTTGCCTGGAGATGAGATTTTTCTCCTTCTGCATAGTATACATATTGGTATTGTCATTTGTTTGGGTCTCTTTTGGCACCCTTATTGTTGATATATCATGGGTATAGCTTCCATGCCTTTTCCTTTTTTAAAATTTCATTATCTGAGTCCAATTAGTACTGCCCATATGTTATATTTGTGGCGTTATCCACTTGGAATGGAAAATCTTTCAACAGACATCCTCCAAAGAAAGTAGGGGTTATTACAAGTGTCCCATTTGGGAATGAGCACTCCATAGTCACTTCTCTGCACATAGATCAGTTGTAATTCACTCTAATAGTCTCTGCTTCAAAAAAGAAGTTTTTTTTGATGAGAAGTTAAAGCCATAATAATCTATGGGTGTAAGGAAAAGAATTTAGATGGCAGTTGGAACATTTTACCATTTTACTTAGTTATGTGATTTCTTAAATATGTATATCAATTACTTACATAATATATTCAACATATTAATAAATTTTGAGATTATTTGACTGATGTGCTACATGCCACTTAATTTGACATCAATTCTTAGTAAAACTTATTAGAGGGCTTGATGGTCTAGTTGATAAAAGGAATCTCAGGACATAATTAGGAATAAAAATGAGGAGAGGAAGCTTAGAATGCACAAAATAATGTTTCAGTAGAACAGAAAATTACCAGTGTCTCTTGAAATATACTGAATGTAGCTCCAGTTGGCCATTATTTTGTGTGACTCACTTTCACAATAGATAATTCAAGGGTTCAAAATATGGGTTAAACTAAATTCAACAGATATGTTAATCATTTAACAATTATTTATTGAGAAGCTACACTGGCAAAGATATCTGACATAATGCTAAACTTCATTATTTTTATCAGCATATATTAATCATACATAAGAAGTTTCCTTACAGCATTTTATACACACATACAAGTATTTTTATGTTTTTTTCTAATTTACTCACATCACCTTCTGTCATATATACATGTGTAGGCATGTACTTGTATTTCTACATGTGTGTGTGAAAGAGGAAATGTATTTGAACAAAACATTTTCTGCTCCCATGAAATTTATATTCCACATGAGAAAGATGATTAGGTATTGATAATGTGACTATATGGTGGATGAAGAGGGACAAAACTATTGAGAATGACAAAGGAGGGCAGGACAATGCAGGCAGTGAGATGAGCACAACTCCTTCATGAAGGTGGTGAGGAAAGGATTCTATGACACAGCAACATGTGAACAAAGGCCTGAAAGGAATGAGATCCACTCTCAAAGGGAAGTGCAAAGATCCTGAGGCAAGATCATAATTGCAATCATAAAGAACAAGCAATGATAAGACTGGAGATATGGCAAGAGAGAATGCAAATCACTCAATGTAGAAAAGTGATAGCCAGCTCTTCCAGAAGCAAAATTACATATTACCACTCTGTTTGCTATAAAGTTTAAAATATTTAGTAATAGATGAAAACATTACTTTTTAAAACTTTATTATGTTTGTCTATACTTTGAAAAGTTATCCTTCTGAAAATTAAAATGTAGACATACTGACTATATAAAAGGACATGATCAAGTAGAAGTATTACCCATAGGAGAAGTCAGAATAGTTCATCTTTCAGTAAAATATACAAAAAGAAAACTCACTGTCATTTAATAATGTATCTTTTGAAACTGGACTCATAGAATCGCAATGAAATAAATAAATAATATATAACTTTTACATCATAATATCTGAATTAAAAATTAAACTATCAGCAATAAATGCTGCTGGATTTTTTTCTGTGTTCTCCAGTAAAACAGAAACAAATAAAATTGCATGTATGTAAACATACATATTTATAAAGTGGGATATTTATCATCAGTATGGTTTCATGTAATAGTGAAGTATGTAAAATTTCTAATATATTGACTGAAGTCTAGGGAATAAAGAAAGTATGTAGTCAGTTCAGTCTGAATAAAACATCCTAAGAAAGGAAAGAGTGATCTGGAGAGTGTAAATCTTGAAGCTCAGACAGAAGTTCTGATGTCAAAGAATGAGAAAATATATGTGTTCTAGATAAAAGAGGGAGAAAGGGGAAGAGCAAGAGAGAGAGAGAAGGTAGAAAAGATTAGGGGAAGAATAAGGAGGGGGAAAGAGAATGGGAGAGAAGATAAGACTAAAGAAGAGAACCAGCTGCAGAGACAGTGAGAGGAAGAACTGGTACTCTCTCTGGTTTTTGTTCTTTTCAGAAGAGCCCACAATGGATGAAATGTTGGCCACAAACATTGATGAGGGCAAATCTTTACAAATCTACTGCTACAAGTATGAGATATTTTAGAGAACCCCTTTGGGCACAAATAGGTGAATGTCTCCTATATACCTGGGTTAATCTGAATGCACTCAAATGAACAGATAATATCACCCTCTAGAGAAGCCATGCTCCATTTAAGTCTGAAAAGTTACCCATATCCATGAGTGTCTTTCATTTGCCCTGTGCTTTTCTTATATTCTCAAGCTTCTATCTACACTTATGGGATTTCATATTAACGTGTTAGTTCAAAATACAGAAAAATTAGTGAATTCAACAATATTCTGACTGAAGATTTGTGTAAGCCATCCTCGATGTTTTACATAATTTAGGTATATATTTCTGAACACAATTATCCTATTTGTTTCTTTCTGTAAAATAATGTTTCCTGGAACTTGCATGAAAGGTGGATTTTAAATGTAACTCAATAACTGGAAAATATCAGAAAAGAATGAATCCAAGTATCATGTATTTCTGAAATGAGAAATCAAAGTCAAAAATTTTACCTTCGAAACTTTCTTTTTGAAGGTACTCTTCTTCACCTCTTTGTTCTTTAGACTGTAGACCACAGGGTTCAACATGGGGATGACCATGGTGTAGAACACAGAGGCAATTTTGTCAGTGTCCATGCAGTGGCTGGAGCTGGGCTGCACATACATAAAAATACTAGTTCCATAGAAAATGGAGACTGCAGTGAAGTGGGAGGCACAGGTGGACACAGCCTTGTGATGTCCTGCAGCTGAATGCATCTTCAGGATGGTGACAAAAATGAATATGTAGGATATCCAAATAACTATGAAGGCAAAATACATGTGGAAACTCACTATATAAACAAGAACGTGCTCACTGACATGTCTGTCAGAACAAGAGAGAACAATTACTGCTGGAATATCACAGTAAAATTGATGGACCGTGTTAGATTCATAGAAAGAGAGCTGGAATGTATCTCCAATATGGATGGAGGCATTCAGGAAACCAATGACATAAGAACCAGTGATCAGCCATGTGCACACACTTGTAGTCATGGTGGTAACATAGTGTAGAGGTTTACATACTGCAGCATAGCGATCATAGGCCATGGAGGCCAATAAGTAATTTTCCACAGTACCAAAGGCTACAAAAAAAAATCTGAGCAGCACAGTCATTGTAGGAAATGACCTTGTCTCCTATAAGAAAACCAGCCATGACTTTTGGTGTCACTGCTGAAGAGTAACAAAAGTCCACCAGAGACAGGTTACCTAGAAAAAAGTACATGGGAGTATGGAGCTGAGAGTCCAGGACAATCAGTAGAATCATCTCCAGGTTCTCTATGAAGGTGATTATGCAGATGAGGATGAAGGTGATGAAGGGTGGGACAGAAGGGTGGGAATTCTGAGTGGAATTGGGGGGAAAAGAAAAATGTGAGCAAATATACTGAATTAAAGATTTAATTTTAAATGAACACAAAAGTAGACATATGACAAATCCATGCTACATTTTATTCTGGAAATTTTCTGACACCCATTTGTAGAAGTCTTCACAAGAAACTTATGAGTGTGTCTTCTTTTTAATGAGTTTCTTTATGCACCTGATTACATTGATTTTTGTTGATGTGACAGAAAAATGTTGTATAAAAATGATTGAATATGATAATATAGTCCATTTTTTTTCACAAGCTGGCCTAAAGTTATCATAGGCATTTTATTTAGGTTTCACTCTCTGAACAAGATGTTAACTTTTTGAAAACCAACAGATTATTGCTGAGGTGAAGATATCACTTCAAGCTCTCAAATCCAATGTAGGGTAGGAAAATGTGATTCAGTGTACAATTAAGATGAAAGGAATAAATTCAGATGTTTTGTGACCCAGAAAGTTAAAATCATAGCTATAATCATTATCTTGACTTTAATACAATCTTTGTGAATGCATGCTTTACCTCCTTATTCCTTAGGCTGTAGACCAGAGGGTTCAGCATGGGGATGGCCATGGTGTAAAAGACAGATGCGATTTTGTCAGTGTCCATGGAGTGACTGGAGCTGGGCTGCAAGTACATGAATATGACTGTCCCATAGAAAATGGAGACAGCTGTGATGTGGGAGGCACAAGTGGAGACAGCTTTGTGATATCCTGCAACTGAATGCATCTTTAGTATATTAATGAAAATGAACATGTAGGATATTAAGATAAGTATGAGAGCAAAAAAGATATTGAAGCTGGCTACATAAATAAGAACCAGTTCATTGACATGTCTCTCAGCGCAAGATACAACCATGACTGCTGGAATGTCACAGAAAAAATGATGGACCACATTAAACTCACAGAAGGAGAGACTTAATACATTTACAGTATAGATAGAAGCATTCAGGAAACCACAAATGTAACAGCCAATGACTAGACATGCACACACACTTGTTGTCATGGTAGTGGCATAGTGTAGGGGCTTACACACTGCTACATAGCGATCATAGGCCATGGAGACCAAAAGGTAGTTCTCCACATTGGCAAAGGTTGCAAAAAAGAACATCTGAGCAGCACAAGCATTGTAAGACATGATCTTGTCTCCTGTAAGGAATCCAGCTATGACTTTTGGAGTGACTGTTGACGAGTAACAAAAGTCCACTAAGGACAAGTTACTGAGGAAAATGTACATGGGGGTGTGAAGCTGAGAGTCCAAGAGAATCAACAGAAACATCCCCAGGTTCCCAACCAGGGTGATGATGTAGATAAGGAGGAAGGTGAAGAAGAGGGGAAGCTGCAGATGTGGGTTATTGGTAAGTCCCAACAGGATGAACCATGTCACTTCTGTCTTGTTCTCCATCAATGATATCAGTTAATCAACAGAAGGCCTTAAACAATTACAAAGAAGAGATGAATAAGGGACTGGAGAGATGCTTCATCAATTACAAGCACTGGCTTTTTATTCCAAAGGACTCAGAACCTACCTGGCAGCTCACAACTGTCCGTAATTCCAGTAACAAGAGATCTAACACCATCTTCTGGCCACCTCAGGCATGAGGCACACATTGTGAACAGACAAACATGTAGGCAAAGCACTCATACACACAGAATTATTTTTTTAAATATGGTAATAAAGGAATTGAAATCTGTGAAATCTTAATTTATTTTCTACCAAAAATAAAAATTACATATATTTGTCAACCAGCTGCAGATAGTTTAGTAACTGTGTGAAAATGGTTTATTTTAAAGTATCTATGTGCCAGTTCACTTTTCCTGGGCTATGTAAAATAACACTACTGTGCTTCCCTGCCAAAAAGTACTATAGAAACAGCCTGATCTCTATCAATAACATAATGATTTTGATAAATTGCTATGTCCTTGTAAATTGTGAGGCACAAGAGATATAAACTTTCTGCATATTTAAATAACATTTAAATAACCAGTTTCTGTTCTGGATCCAGGTAAACTTTTCACCCACTGCAAGCTAATAGTCTAAAATAATTTAACTTAATTGTAATGAATAATTATTTTCTTATGTTTAGTCACAGTGAACTGAGTGGAACTCTGTGTGGTAATTTCATCTTGGACACTCTATAGCAGTTCTCATTACAGAAAAAGCAAGTGATTAATCCCTAACGGTGAAATATTTCTTCTGGATACTAAAAGTTCTGAATGAAGTAATGAGTTTGAATTGCATTTTAACTCTTCTTTCCACACACATTCTCATGATTTTAATACAGTACATCTAGATACGTTGATAAGGATATATCAGATATATATATATATATATCAGATATATCAGAATATATATATCAGAAGCAAGAAGTTATGACTAGCTCAAAGAAGGCTTTATCTTGAATCAGTATTGCTAAATGATGAACATACTAGATTTGTTGAGCTCACATGTATGTTGGGAAAGTGTTCTATCTCTGAAGCAGTTTGGAATGAAGAAATATCATTAATTAAAACAAGAGAGTTCAAGTTCTTGGAAAAGATACATGCCAGATCACCTGCTGACTATCTAGAAAACACCTAACTCCTCTAGACACCATATAGCCACCTACAAAATGAAGACTGTAACGAGGCCTACTTGAGGTACTATTGCAAAAACAAAAGTAGTATATCAAAGGCGAGGAAATGACGGTTATTAAGGTATGCCTTAGTGAGTACTACTGATCATGTTGTCATTACTATGTGATAATAACGTACAAGGCTTTAGTTCTGGGTAAGTTTAAGTATTGAAAATTCTCTCTCCAAATTGCCTTTTCTGCATTTTTGGGGGGGGGAATTGCCTGTGCCTTATCATAAATCTCAATTTGTTTTTACTCTAAGATTATCAGTGCTGTTTGTACAATCCCATATGCATCATTGTTTTCAAAAGTTTAATTCTTATAATCCATAATTTTAGATGAAATATTCCTTATTTCTTAATTTTTAGTTTTACTTTTCTCAGGACAGCGTAACTTGGGAAGAACAGAGATCCAGGGGCCCAAGTTCCCAGTTTATGTGCTTTGTTTATTTCATTGACATAGTGTTCTTATAGTCTAATGATACTTAAATTTTCTTGCTTGTCTTAGAATATTTGGAAGGATATCCACTCTAACTGTTATTTCCTATCATCGTTTTCTTTAGCCTTTGGCCATTTTTATTAGGTATGTATACATTGAGAACATTATAGTTGTCATTATTATCTCATATGATAGCTTTCATCATCTGCTAGATTATCTACAAATGGAGTGTGTGTGTGTGTGTGTGTGTGTGTGTGTGTGTAAGGTAGAATAAGAAGTATAATTTCTTACTTTATTAGTAGGAAAACTTAAGATGTAAGAAGTTCCATGCTAATCTCATTTTTTAAGTAGTATGAGAAACACGCAAGGTGCAAGAGTTACAGATTTCTTCTAACAATGAGCCTGACCTCATGGTATAATGGTTGAAAAGTGAGTGAATATTAATTTACTTCTAACCCTTCATCGGTGTGTAGAAAGATTATTTTATCTTCTGGATTTATATCTTTTGTGATTTTTGTATTTCCAAATAAATCAAACATATAGTGAACAAAATAAAGTTACAACAATCAAATTGTATTTTATATTCTTTCTGAGAAGAATAATTTATTATGTGAATTGTTAAATCTCCTGTGGTAATTTGATATCTATACCTAGAGTCAGCATTTCAAAACTAATTTTAGAATAACCCATAGGCTTTGAACTGTTTTACTCCTCAAAATTATTTTTAAACATCTGTTTTTAGTAACTCATAGTTGGTATACACATCCCACTTATTTTCTGGGAATTATACTTCTTACTATAAGAGTTTTGAAATGTAGGTAGCCAGTTTTAGGTAGAGAAATATGGAAAGCTAACTCTAAAATTTTAAAAATTCACTTTGTAATATTTCACAGACCCTTTTCCAGGAGCTTGCCCTTAGAAAGTGATCACTTTCCAACTCATCTAAAGAAAGAGGGGAGGACAGAACTTCTGCACAGATCAAGTTCTGAATTCACCATGCATTATTCCTTTTCCATTGGAAGAGTCACTTACCTCCTTATTAGGAAGACATACTAAAGGGAAACCAGACAAGATTACTTCTCTCCCATAGTCCACAGGTTGTATCTGTATATAAAAAACAAAAGTCTGTAAGGAATCCCACAAAAAAATTTGCGGGATAATAGTTAATCAATGTGATTTTGGGCTCTTTTCCCTCAGCTTCCTTGAAGGCCCATAACTAATCTTCAGATTAGTTAGAAAAATTGGCTGTATTAATAATGAGTGCGTGTATTAACAATGGCTGCCATTCAGAAAATAAATAGCATCGGATGGATAATGGCATGCAGTGCTTCCCCTAGTGTGCCACACTGGGATTTCAGAGGCTATTGCATGGAGATGTAAAGAGAAATACAGACACTCAGCTCTGCAAAGTTCCCCCAGAGTGTATCTGAAGATCCTCATTTAGTTTTCTTAGGGAAAAAGCAATTAACTAGCCTTGGGGAGCAAACTAGTTTCTGTATCTTAGAAGTTTAATTTCTTTCAATGGGTAAATGAAAGCACAAAGTCATAATTATTAGTGAGGTACCATGCAATGTTTCTATACATAATGTTTATTGTAAAAGTTCAAGTTAGGCAAAAAATGCCTGTCTTCTCAAGCACTACCTTTGTGATAAAACCTTTCTTTTTTTTTAATTGGAATATTTTCCCTTTTTTTAAATTTATTTTTTAATAAAAAGATCTTCCATTCCTTTTACATACCAACCTCAGATCCCC
>LZPO01076106.1:59782-78051 GCA_001675575.1 Neotoma lepida
ACTATGTTCCTAGCACCATTATTCATAATAGCCAGAACCTGGAAACAACCTAGGTGCCTGTCAACTGAAGAATGGATCAAGAAAAGGTGATACATATACACAATGGAGTACTACTCAGCGGAGAAAAACAACGACCATATGAAATTTGCAGGTAAATGGATGGAACTAGAAAATATCATCCTGAGTGAGGTAACCCAGACCCAAAAGGTCAAACATGGTATGTACTCACTCATAGGTGGATACTAGATGTGAAGCATGGGACAACCAGACTGCAACCTACAGCTCCAGGGAGGAACCTAGGAGGGAAGCATGGATCACCCAGTGAGAGAGAAATGGATGAGAACTACATGGGCTGACTAGGAGTGAGAGGGAGGAAATTGCGGGCAAGGGATGGAGGTTGAGAGTGTAAAGGAGTGGGAAGTTCGAGCAGGATCAGGGACAGAGAGAGAGAGCAAGGAATGAGATAACATGATAAATGGGGGAAATCACGGGAATAGGGAGAAACAGAGTGCTAGGGAAGTCCCGGAGAGTCCACAGTGATGAACCCACCTTAGACCACTGGAAATAATTGTTAGGGTGCCTGAACTGACTTGATCCAGTGATCACAGTGATCCAGGGATCACTGCCACCATGGAGCCCTCATCCAGTGACTGATGGAGACAGATGTGGGCACCGGGCGGATCTCCAGGATAAAACCTTTCAAATCCCTTCCTTCTAGCATTTTCTTTTCATTTCTCTAAGAATTTTCTTTTCATTTCTTCTGGTCTTACCAAAAACATAATACATTATTGTTATTTATAGTAACCCTTGTACCCAATAGTACATCTCATCTTCTTGTTCCTACCTAACTGTACCTTGCTATAATAGCTAATGATCCTTGATCATTCTTTTATGTGATGTCCCTTATGATACTCTACAGAATGCTGTGTATCACATTTTACAAAAATGTCCAATTATTTCTATTGACCACTAATAATTTTTAAATTTTTATTACATTTATGTGTTATTTATGTATTCATTTATTCATTTACACGTGTGTGTGTAGAATGCAGAATAATTGGCAGAAATCAGTTCTCACCTTTGCACATGTGGGTCCCAGGATTTAAACACAGATCATCAGGCTTAGAAACTATCTCCTTTACCCACTGAGTCATCTCAGCAGTCCCCATTTACTAATTATTCATTATTGAGTTTTATAATTATTTTTATAGTCTGGAATCAATTGCTTTTTTGATGAACAATTTTGGCTCTGTTTTGCTATTTTGTAAGTTTTTCTTTTTATTCTATACATTACTATCTTTGGAAAGTATATTTTTCTACCTTGAGACAATCATTATTTTTTTGTTTCTTTCTGCTAGTTTATATTTTCTGTGTGGTTATTTGTGAGACAAAACAAGAAAAAATTCCACCCATTGCAATGCAATGTCCCCTATATTTTCTCCTAGTATTTTTATAGTTTTTGAGTTTCATTTAAATTATTCATTTATTTTGAAGATAGTCTTGCAGCTGGCAATTTAAGGTATATTTAGTTTTCTTTTTCACGTGGATATCTGAATCTCCCAATCACATTTATTGAAGACAGTCCCTTGTTTCAGTGTATTCTCTTGGGACATTTTCAAGCATGACTTGGCTATGGATATATGGCTTTAATTCTAGAATCTCTACTTTATTAATCTTTGAGACAGATCCCATTTGACCATGGTAATTATCTTTTCTAATGCACTTTTTGATCTGGTTTCTAAGTACCTTGTCAAGGAATTTTTTATCTACACTCATCAGAGATATTCAGCTTCCACTTCCCCATTCATTGTGCCCTGTCTTCCATTCATTGTGCCCTGTCTTAGTTTCATTTCCTATTGCTGTAATAAAATGTTCTGACAAAAGCAACTTAAAAGTTAGATAGTTAATTAGGGTCACATTTACAGATTATAGTCCACCATTACAGGGAATTCAAGGTTGCTGAAATCTGAAGGAACTTCTCACATTAACCACAGTCAAGAGCAGAAAATAATGAATTAATGCTCCAGGCTAATGCTCAGCTCACCTTCGCCACTCTTACAAATTGAGGATCCCTTGCCCAGAGAAGGATGCCAGGCACAGTGTACAAGCCATCCAATATTTCAAGACAATACCCCACAGACATTCATAGGTCAGCCTACTCTAGACAATCCCTCACTGAGTCTCCCTTCCCAGGTGACTCTAGATTCTGTCAAGTTGCCAAAACTAACCATCACATATTCTAATCTGACTTTGGTAACAAGTTAAAGCTAGTTTCATGGAATGATTTTGAAAGAATTTCTTCCTCATCTATAGTTTACTTTTATTTAAAAAATTAAAAGGTGTTAAAAATAGAGAAAAATATATAATTGTATTAAATTCCTCATTTTCTTTCTTCTCTCCCTTCTGATACACCCCAAATTCAAATGGATCAAAGACCTCAACATAAAACCAGATACACTGAAACTGATAGAAGAGAAACTTCAGATTAGCTTTGAACTTAATGGCACAGGAGACAATTTCTTGAAGAGGACAATGATGGTGCAGGCACTAATGTCAACAATTAATAAATGGGAACTCAAACTAAAAAGTTCCTGCATGGCAAACCACACTGTTTTTCTGACTAAGCAGCAAACTACAGAATGGGAAAAGATTTTTATCAATTCCACACCTGATAGGTGACTAATATATAAAATATATAATGAACTCAAGATATTAAAAACCAAATAATCCAATTAAAAATTAGGTAGAGATTTAAACAAAAATTCTTTATAGAGGAAACTCAAATATCTGTGGAACAAATAAAGATTCAATATCCTTAGTCATCAGGGAAATGCAAATTGAGACAATTTAAAATTCCACCTTAAATCTGTCTGAATGGCTAAGATCAATAACACAAGTTAAAGTGAATATTGGTGAGGATGTGGAATAAAAGGAACGCACACATAATGCTGCTGAGAGTGCAGTGTACAGCCACTATGGAAATCAGTATGGCATTTCCTGAGAAAGATGAGAATCTATCTACCCCAAGATCCAGTTATACCACTCTTGTGAATAAACCCAAAGCATTCTTTATCCTATCACAAGGACAACTTTTCAACCACGATCATTGCTACTCTATTACTATTAGACAGAAACTGGAAAGATTCTAGATATTCCTCAACAGAAAAAAATTAAAGAAAATGTGGTACATTTACAAAATAGCATAATGTCATAAAAATGACATAATGAAATTTGCAGACAAATGGATAGAACTAGAAAAAAATCCTGAGTGAGGTAACCCAGATCTAGAAAGATAAATATGATATGCATTCACTTATATGTGGATATTAGCTTCTAAATAAAAGATAACCAAGCTACAATCCATAGTCCCAGAAAAATCAGGTATAGAAGAAGGGACTAGGTGAGGAGACACATGGGTCTTCCTGGCAGAGGGAAATGGAATGTATTTTATGAATGGAGTGAGGGAAGGAACCAAAAAGAAAGTTCAGATAGAGACAGGAAGGGGAGATAGAGTTGAAAGAAATAATACAGGGAGGGACATCTAAAATTAAGAGACATTTAAGGGTGGCATGGAAAACTAGTGCAGTGGAAACCTCCTAAAATGTGTGAAGGTAACCTTAATGAAGTCCCCAAATAATGAGGGATACCGAGTCACAATTTGCCATCTCTTCTCACCAAATGAAGCTTCTAGTACCAGGATGGGGTGACATCCAATTGAGTTGGTGGGGAAAGGGATACCATGGAAATCTCCAAACAGCAAGACAATAGGTTGCTCTCCACAAATTGATAGCAAGGCCCCATTGCTGATGACAACATCCACACAACACACAGAACAGGAAGAGGTCAAACTGGTGCCTACAAAGAACCTTCACCCCTATGTTCTAGTGTCTTTGATACAGGAAGGTACTCTGAAGACTCCTGAAAGAGAAATGTCATTACCAACCCAGCCATAAAACCCTATTCTACAATGTAGTTCTGCCTGCAAAATATACAAGCTCTTAGTCATCAGATGGAACATTCTTGTTATTGATTTTTCCCCCAGTGGTTTGCCTTTTGTTCTGATTTTGTTTTGACATGTCTTGGTATGTAACTTAAATTATTCTCAAACCATTAACCCATGCATACCAGCCTCTTCAGTACTAATAATCCATGGGTGTGCCGCAATTTTGGCAAGAATACTTTCATTATTAAATTATTACTTAATACAGTTAAGATAAACCAAAGAACTACCACCTACAGGAAATACATATTTCATCCAGAAAAATTGGTCACATTTGTGTCAATGTGTTATTCCACATAAGGGACTTTTCATGGACTTCTATGCATAGTCTTTTTTGTGATCTTGTTTTATAAATATTTGCATTGACACAAGGTAGAAATAAATTGGTGAAAGATGAGCTAGTAGATCCATACTTTCTTTGTATTTGATAAGAAGACCCCAGTACCTTTAGCACTCTCATTTTGATATTGTAACTCTGAATATTTGTGTTTTCCTGTAAGATATCACTTCAGGGAACTGAATTCAATGTTGGTTTTTGTAAGTGAGGGCACAGCAAAGACACCATGGAAATGGCTGTTCCAGGACTGGGGGGATGGTTTTTATTGTAGATAAGAGAGAAGAGCCTGAGACATCTGAAAGAGTTCAGAGCAGAAGTAAAAGAAGCATACTGGGCATGGCCAGGGCTATTTGCAAGAGAAGCAAAAATAGCAACAATAGTGGGCATATGAAAAAATTTGTCTTATATAAAGAACCAACAGGTATCTGGGAGTGACCTGCAACAGCCTGGATCTAACACAGTAGAGAAAAGACCAGGAGGATAGAGTGGACGTTGAAATGCATAACAAATATGTGTGTGTAGGGGCTGAAAGAGCCTGGAGGACAGCATGGGCTTTGATATCCATCTACATTTATAGACAAGAGAAGTGGCAATTTTGGAAAACAGAACCCAGTTTTATTTCAAGTTCCTGGAAAATGCTGATGTTAGGCTTTTACCTGTCCATAGAAATCCTCCTATAGTACAGCTTGACCTGAGCCTAGACGTCATTTCTGGACATATGCACTGATATTTGGAGTTACCTTTCAAGTGTGACAGTTTTCAAATATGATTCAAGAATAGCAAGTTGGTTCAGTGAGTAAAGGTGCTGATTACCAAAGCTGAGAATCTAAGTTTGATCCTCAGAACCTAGATAGTAGAAAGAGAGAGAACTGTCTTCTACAAGCTGTATTCTGGCCTTCAAATGAATGATGTGGAAAACCACACACACAATGAGCGAGCATGCATACACATATGCCCACATACATGCACATACTCACATGCAGAGACAAATGACAGATGAAGAGATAGGGGATAGATAGATAGATACATACATACATACATACATACATAACAAATCATATCTGATTCAGTGAAAAAGATGTGAGAGAAATGAATCCAGGCATTGCGCATCTCAAATAGGTAAAATTAATACTGTAAATGCATTTTACCCTGAAAACAATCTTTCTGAATGCACTCTAACTTCATTGTTCCTAAGACTGTAGAATAGAGGGTTCAGCATGGGGATGGCCATGGTAAAGAACACAGATGCAGTTCTTTCAGTGTCTATGGCATGACTAGAGCTAGGCTGCAAGTACATAAAAATTACAGTCCCATATAAAAATAAAAACAGTAGTGAAATGGGAGGCACAGGTGGAAATGGCCTTCTGAT
The DNA here is from genome assembly GCA_001675575.1 of Neotoma lepida. Classification (NCBI taxonomy): domain Eukaryota; kingdom Metazoa; phylum Chordata; class Mammalia; order Rodentia; family Cricetidae; genus Neotoma; species Neotoma lepida. The sequence goes on from LZPO01076106.1 coordinate 65,489, forward strand.
GTCCTGCAGCTGAATGCATCTTTAGAATTGTGATAAAAATCATTAGGTAGACTATTAAGATTATAAAAATCATTAGGTAGGATATTAAGATGATAAAAATCATTAGATAGGATATTAAGATGACTATGAGAGCAAAACTGATATTGAATCTGGATACATAAAAAGAATCATCTTTTTTTATGTATCTATAAGAGCAAGTGAGTACCATGATTGCTGTAATATCACCAAAAATGGGATGGACCACATCCAGCTCACAGATATCTGGTGGGTTGACATCTGAATTATCAATTCCTATCTGCTGTATTTGTGTCATGGCCCATAATGGCTTGTGCCACACTCTGACCTTTAAGAGTTAATAATGCACTGCTTGGGACATGGCAATATGCCCAGGCTGGCTTGAAAATTTGTTTTGGTCTAGTGTCCTTGTAGCCACAAATGCTACTGGCCTAAGAACAGGCTGTCATATGCCTCTAGATTTTTAAAAATTCGGTTATAGGATTAATGAGTAAAAATGATTACTCTGTTCATCAATGATGTCAAAACTTGAGGAAAAATGATTGGAAATGATAACTCTGTTCTGTCATAGTATATTAATGATGACTAAAAGTTGAGTAAGAGGAAGTGAAACACATGTCCAAAAGCAAAATGATATGCTTTGGAACATGAATGTATCCCTGCTTACTAAATTCTGTATAAATAAAGAAGCACTGTGGCTGCTAGTCAGTCAGGCTGCAAGATTCTCTCCACCACAATGGCCTGGCTCACCTCTGTCCCCCACCAACTCCTTATATGCTCTGTTGGGACCTGTCTACCACTGGGGATGGCTTCCAGCAGGATAAGGCCAGTTCTTCTGTTGCAGAGGCCAGTGAGGGGCAGGACCAGCTTAGGGTGGCACTGGCTCAGCATGGCCCTTGGATTTATACACTCAGTGGTTCCTATGGTCCCCTGTGGTATCTTGGGCCATGGAGATCAGCACAGACCCAGCTGCAGCAGGACCATGGACCGAGACATAAACCTTGGCAGCAACTCTGGCCTGGATACCATGGTCCCAGCCGAGACCACCCAAGTCAGTACAGCAGCATGACCCTAGGACACCAACATGGTCTCTGGTGGCTGACCAGATCTTAGGTATCTGCACAGCTCCCGATAGTAACAGGAGCCATGGACATCCCTACAGACCCTAGCTATTATAAGTCCATTGACTCAACATTTTACTGACTTTTATGCATCTGGTTGGCTTCTCACCATGATACCTCAAGCTGGTCTGATTACACTCTTTACTTTCTATGGTCAGGGAAGGTGGGTCAGGACCAATGAATTCTAAATAGAGAATGGAGCAAAGCTCTGTGTGTGCTACAGCTAATGATTATCTGCCTGCAGCTTTCAAAACTGTATCAAGGTGAATTTGCTACAATCTCCTGAGTTATCATACCACATCCACTATACATAGAGATATGCTAATCGCACACTTAAGTAGCCATCATTTCCTGTTGAGCTTTTCTTCTCATTAATGAGATACTTTAGAAATATACTCAGAAGGAAGCTTGAGGATAGTTTTCATAGAGTTTGAGAGAAAAACAAGAACACAGGCAACTTGCAAATCTAACAGTTGCTGGTAGCAGGGAGATAGAGAAAAGGGAGAGAGAAAACCATCCTTTTTTGAGTTTTGTCCCAGAAATCTGCTATGTTCAGCAATTAAGGTCCTTAGGCAGCTACATTGAGGAAGAGGAGGCAGGTTTCAGATTTCTCTGATGGAGGAGAACCCTGTTCAAGCAAGGCTTGTGGGACCACGGACTCTGAACACCGTTGCTTCTGTCTGTAATTTCACATGTGCAAAAAAGAGCTATGGAATCTCCCCATTTTCATGTAATATGTACATGTAATCTCATGATTACATCTCAATCTTACGGGCACATTTATCTGTAGATGGTCAGGAAAATGACTTCTCATTAAGCTGTATAATTTTGATAAATAGAAAATATACTAGGATATACTTCATAACTAGATCCATTGTCCTACGAGAACTCTAAGACACTTAAAAGCCTGTTTTGTTTTTTTACTCAGACTAACATAAGAAAACAATTTCTCCTAGCTATTCATAACCTTAGAGCAAATTCAAACTAAACTAAACACCTCTGCAAAATGCCTCATAAAATTAACCTCCACAAAAAACACACAAGGACATGTTCCCAGATGTTTAATTGTAGAACCAAGATCAGACACAAATCAACCTTGGTGCTAATTCTTTGCTTGCTAAAGTCTGATAACACAGACCAGACCACTGCCTGGGAAAATGCCAAGCACCATGTCATCACCTATGTGTTGCCATGGTAAATGGCTGTGCTGTGGAATGTGCTGTGACCCTGAGAGGGAGTAACTTTTATTGATTGCCTCCTGTTAAACATGTGTATACCTGTGAAGAACAAAGGAGAACTAGAAAGAATTAGAACTTAGAAGGAATTAGAACTTAGGAAGAATTAGATCTAGAGAGAGAATGGGAGCTAAAGAAGAATAAAGAGAATGACTTGAACAGTGTGTATGTGAATTTATTCAGTTTCCTAGAAATATCCCTCAGATAGAAAAGTCCTAAATTAAGTTTCGTTACACTGTGGCCTTTTTCTTTGAATCCTGCTTGTAGCCTTTGGAGCTGGTCTCCATGGGCTACAATAAGAATGCCCAAGAAAAATCCCCAGGCCAAAGTTGCTGCAGTTATTATTCAAACTCTGGCATAATACAATGTTTATGTTTTATATCTTTATAGAATTTGTCTATATGTCTAATCCTGGCATTCTGTTGTTTCTTGGTCTTATGACAGCACAGTGGCTCTACATGTGATAACTTTTCTAAGAAAGAGAGGTTCTGACATCTCATTGTTTTATCATCTTTCCATTACATACTTTGCTCATCAATATAAGTCCCTGTGTAGGGCTGAGGTAACTTCAACTAATTTACCTTCGTTGCTGTATATGCCACATAATTGTCAGAGTGTATAGTGGGAAGAGACTTGCAATCTGATCTGTGGCCAACTCTTCTAGTCCACTGAATCTTGTTAACCTTTTTAAGTTTACTTGATTATCTTGTACCTGTGTAAATACAGGGACAGATGTTTCAAGAATATCTCATAGCCTCATGAAGAGACCTCTGACTTCTTTATGTGTGTCATAACCTCCAAGGCATAAGGAAGATCTTCAAATAGATAGATATTTCCCTAAAAATAGGAGGAGTAGTAAGTTCAGGACTTTCCTGGGGAAGCTTAGAAGCAGTTCTCCTGGAAGAAGGCATAAATGATTCATAAGAAATTTTCCATCAATCAAATATCCCCAAATTGTACAAATATTAAAAGGCTCCTAAGTATGCAACAGGTGGAGATGAAAACCAAAGGTGGCATGACAGCCATCAGGTGGCTCAGCCTTGCTGGATCTTTGTCAAGCAACCATGCTGGCTTTATGAATTTTGCTGTTCCCTTCAGATATGGCTGTGCTATCATCCCTCATGGGAAAGCTGGCTCCACATTCAGGAGAGATGGCAGTACCCCTCACTACAGGCCTTGATGGCACTGGTATAGAAGAGCTGGTTCCACTGCTCACCTGAGGGGAGCAGCCTCAGTGGCCCAGACTGACCAAATCAGCTACCAAATAGACCCACATCCTGGGCTTTGAGTTGTCCCACCCAAGCAACTATCCCATCTGTAACTTACTGGAGTGCATGAAAGGACTGGTCCTACATAACCACGCCTGCAGAATCTCCATGACTAGGGCAATGGTAGGATATTTGGGAGAGTTTTGGTAAGGGTCCAGTGTTGATGGTGTACCAGAATCCAGAAGCCTTGAACCAGATAGACAATGCATTACAATGAACATTTGCAAGTAACACTGAGTAGACAAAAGACACAGTGTAACTTCCAATGACACTAAAACAAATGAAGAGGTGTTGGAGAAGCAGGAAAGATGGAGGTGAGAAGTGAAGTTTTTTTATTATTTTGTTTTGTTTTTAATTAATAGTTAAAGGTTTCTTTTGGCGGGGGAAAATGCTATGGGGGTGAGAGGTGGATATGGAGGGACTGGAAAGAGAGTGATTGAAGTGTATGATGTGAAATTACCAAAGAATCAATTTTTAAAACTATGTTTAAAAATAATCTAGAATATGTAGTAATAGATGAAAATATTAATTTTCAAAACTTTAATATGTTTACATGTACTCTGACAAGTTATCCTTCTGAAAAGTAAAATGTGAACCTATTGGCTGTATAAGAGGAAATGATTGAGCAGAAATACTAATCCATAGGAGATGTCAGAATAGTTCATCTTTCAGTAAAATGTACCAAAAGAGCACACAGTCATTTAATAACGCATCTTCTGAAACTGGACTCCTAGAATGGCAGTGAAATAAATAAATAATATGCAGCATTTACATTATAATATCCAAATTAAAAATTGAATTATCAGCAGTAACTACATCTGGATTTTTTCTGTGTTCTCCAGCAAAACAAAAGCATGTGAATTTGCATATATGTTCACACACATATTTATGAAGCATTTATTATGAATATGGTTTTATGCAATAGTGGAGTGTGTAAAACCCCTAATATATTGACTGAAGTTTAGGGAATAAAGAAAGCAAGCAGTTAATTCAGTCTGAATTCAGCATGCTAAGAAAGAGGAAAGTGAGCTGGCTAACAAAACTTGAAGCTCCGGCAGAAGTTCTCATATCAAAGAGTGAAAGAAGATATATATCCCAGTTAAAGGAGTGGAGAAAGAGAAAGAGGGAAAACTGAGAAGGAAGAAAGGAGAAAATGAAGAAGACAGGAGGGGGAAGAGAACGGGAGAGAAGAGGGAAAATGAGAGAACCAGCTTCAAAGACAATGAGAGGAAGAACAGGCCCTTTGTCTGTTCTATTCAGCAGGGCCAACAATGGGTGAGATGCAGGCCACGAACACTGATGAGGACAAATCTTTGTAAATCTACTGCTGTAAGTATAAGATATTCTAGAAAACCTTTTACAGACATGAGTAGGCAAATGTCTCATTATTTACCCGGGTAAATCTGAATCCAGTGAAATTAACAAATATCAACCTCCAGAGAAGCCATGTTCCATTTAAATCTGAAAAATAACCCATATCCCTAATATCATCATAGGAGCCCAAGTGCACATTTTCTGTTCACATGCTTATTTCTGCCCTTACATGCTTTTGTATTAACATGTTACTGCAAGATATATGAAAATGGAGTGAATTGATCAATATCCTGGCTGAAGGTTTATGTAAGCAACCCCTGAGATGTTTTAGACATTCTCATTCAGGAATGTGTTTCTGGACATAATTTCTATTTTATTATATGTTTGTTTTTGTAAAACAATGATTCCTGGGACTTCCATAAAAGGTCAATTTTAATTATAATTCAATAACTAGATATTAGAAAAGAATGGATCCAAGTATCATGAATCTCTGAAATGAGAAATCAAAGTTACAAAGATCACTTTGCCTCCAGAAAAATCTTTTTAAATGCACTTTTCACCTCTTTGTTCCTCAGGCTATAGACCAGAGGGTTCAGCATGGGGATGACCATGGTGTAAAACACAGAGGCAATTTTGTCAGTGTCCATGGAGTGGCTGGAGCTGGGCTGCACATACATAAAAATACTAGTTCCATAGAAAATGGAGACTGCAGTGAAGTGGGAGGCACAGGTGGACACAGCCTTGTGATGTCCTGCAGCTGAATGCATCTTCAGGATGGTGACAAAAATGAATATGTAGGATATCCAAATAACTATGAAGGCAAAAAATATGTGGAAGCTCACTATATAGACAAGAATAAGCTCACTGACATGTCTGTCAGAACAAGAAAGAACCATGACTGCTGGTATATCACAGAAAAAGTGATGGATCACATTAGACTCACAGAAAGAGAGCCAGAATGTGTCTCCAATGTGGATAGAGGCATTCAGGAAACCAATGACATAGGAGCCAATGATCAGCCATGTGCACACCCTTGTAGTCATGGTGGTAGCATAGTGTAGGGGCTTACATACTGCTGCATAGCGATCATAGGCCATTGATGCCAAAAGGTAGTTTTCCACAGTAATAAATGCTGCAAAAAAGAACATCTGAGCAGCACAGTCATTGTAAGAAACGACTTTATCACCTATAAGAAAACCAGCCATAACTTTTGGAGTAACTGCTGAAGAGTAACAAAAGTCCACCAGAGACAGGTTACCTAGAAAAAAGTACATGGGACTGTGGAGACGAGGATCCATGAGAATCAACAGGATCATCCCCAGGTTCCCGACCAGAGTGATGGTGTAGATGAGGAGGAAGATGATGAAGAGGGGAAGCTGTAGGTTTGGGTCATCAGTGAGCCCCAGCAGGAGGAAGTGTGTCACCTCAGTCCAATTCTCCATGATGTTGTACAATCTCTGCAGCAATGAAAAAAAGGGCAACGTGATAAAGAAACAAAATGATAATTAGAAGGTATGAAGACAGTATGTACTCTGCCATTGTAGCTATAAATTTTACCTCAAGATTTTTCAAAAGAATGTGTGAACTAGAAACCCAGATTGAATGTATCAATTGCATGCAGAATTTCACAGTATCAAATCTGAATCATCTACATAATTTTAACAATTTATCAATTGTAAACAGACATATGGGCAATTTAATATTTGATGAAAATGATTAGTGCGGATGAGTGTATTTGACAGCTCACATCTTCTAATTACAGTAAAAGCTGATGCTTCCATATTCTTACTCATCAAAATTGCTGTAGATGTTTTGATTGTGCTCTCACAACAATGTTACTTTGTTACAATTTCTATAAATTAATAAGCACAAGAAAGTGAGTAATTTATTCATGCTGATATGATCCTTAATTGTAATCCCGTCTCAGTAACCATATGAAACTTTTTAATTCAGGCTGAATAGGTCCTAAGTAGGTCTAAAGTAGATTTAAGTTAAATTAAATTTAAATGTTAATTCAAATTAACCGAATTGGTAGATAGTTTTACATGTCATTCAAAATACTTTTAATTTTTAGTAAAGGTAAAACCAAGCCAGTAGAATCCTGAATTATGAAACAAGCCCTCCTTTAATGACAAAGTTGTCAGCAATTAATTTGTGACCCTATTTGACTTGTATCCTTTTTCTGGACTAGCTCATGATTATTATTATCTGCATATCCATGCATATCTACAATTATGAACAGAGGTTAAAGATGAGTTTAACTACTAAATCATATCACACCTCAAGGAATGATCAAATGATGGGAAAAATGGGAAATTATGAGGGCGGTTCAACCAGCAGAGGTAACTCTAAGTGTTGTATTTCCCCAGTTACATGCAACAAGGAACTTGGGTTTTTTCACCAGATGTCTGGTATTTCTCTCCTACCATCATACTTCCATCTGAAAAATGAAGATTATAAATAAGACCTGCTTTCTATTAATATTGTTAGAAAAAATATGGTAATATATAGAAGAAAATCAACTTTGGAATGTTCACTGTAGGTCACATAATCTGTCATGTTGTTATTAGGATGGGACAATGGACACCATGTTTTGATCAAGGTCAGTACTGGTAATGCAGAGCTTCACTTGCCATGAGTGAAGTGTCGACATTTCTCTGCCCAATTTTCCTTAGACACTGATGTCAGTGAGTGCCTACACCCTCCAGTATTTAGCACATGCAACTGCTGTTTCTGTAATTCCATCTGAACAATTTATTTTTAAAAATTTCTTCCATGAAATTTTCATTTTCATCTAGGCAAAAGAGTCAATCACTCTTCGTACTCAATTTTTCCTTTGTTACTTTCATATCACAATCTAAGGTCATAGGGACTGAGGGTTGAAAAAGTCCCACATTATTGACTGTATTTAGTTCTCATACCGGTTGGCTGACATACTCCATCTTCTAAAATATTGATTTGAACATTTCTAGTATCGTATCCATATTTAATGTTTTCTTATTTGAATTTCAGCCTTTGTGTCGGAGATATTCCATAGCTACTGTGGTTTTCTTCTTGTAAGCCTGTGGAAATTTCAGTTCATCAACCTGGCCCTTAAAGATACTATGTTGTGATTCTGACACATTGGATTTTGTGGGAGTGATGTAGGTAGCATAATTATTCTTCTTTTATCAGTAAGAGAAGTAAGAATTTGAGAAACTACATAAACTTTTAAAATTATAGAGGCAGTATAAAAAAGAATCAAATGATTAATCTAGGTTGGATTAGGTTCGGATTTTGTGTGTGTGCTTCTGTGTGTGTATGTGTGTGTGTGTTTAAAACCTTCAAAGAAATGTAAAAATACAGTGAGCAAGATAGTTATTACCTCATCAACCAGAATATAATTTCTCTCACTCCTATTAATATTTTCTAAGACCCATGACTTGTATAATGATTCTCTGAAGAACTTCTGGAGACATTTTGACATATATGCTCCAGTCTCACCTCAGTTTACTAAGTCTTTTGAAATCATCTTTTTTTGTCTTCAAACAAGCCAGAGTGGAGAGAGGTTCCCCAAAACTGTTGCAGAAATTTTACTTCTCAGTTCAATATTTGTAGAACATGTAAGTGGTATGCTACTTTGCTAAAAGAGAAAGAATATTCAATTCAGAAAGTGATTTTGAAGTAATAAATTCAGCTATATTTTATTTAGTAAATACTATCAGACAATCTCTCTCAGGAAGGTGTCAATATATTCTAACATCTGTAATAACAGGAAAGAATAGTGGAAAGAATCTCAACACAGGTCAGATTTTGAATGTATCTTGTATTCTTTCTGTATCCTTGGACAAGTCACTCACCTCCTTTTTATTTGCAAAAAACACATTACTTTTCTCTCAAAATTCATAAATTACATCTGTAAATAACAAATATAAGAGGGCTACAAAACATTATATGAATAAATTGTTATTAAAAATACAAGATTTTTTCTCCTTGATCTCATCTCTCATCGTGGTTGAAGCCTAGCAGCAAATCATCAGGTCAGGAAAAGACTATTATGTACTCACAATGATTACCAGTCAGACAAATAAAGGATGTCCGATGGAGCATGCTATACAGTGCACTCCTTATAAAACACATGATGCTGAATCACTTTGAGTAGTACATAGGAAACTGGAATAATTACAGCAAGTTAGAAATCTCTAGAGATTGCCCTCCAGAGAATATGTAACCCATGCATCCACCCATCCTACAGAAGAGGCAATTAACTTGCCTGTGGGGATCAAGATAACTATTATCTCTTTTAAAAATAAAATGTACTTTTTGCTTAATAAGTAAAACCATTAGAATATATATCCTAGTGCATTACACTGTGAGATATTATTGCATGTATATAGGTCATCTGATATTTAAATAAGGTTAAATATATCTCTCTATAAAGATTCATTGAATCTTTATGATGAAAATTAGAATGTTTTTCTTCTCTGAAACACATAGGCCATCAATGTTATCTATAGTCATCCTGCTGTGTAATAGCCCATCTAAACCGTTGATCACAAATAATAACCACTGTCCAGTCTTTGCTGTTACCCCTTCACCCCATTGTCTGTCTGTGACCTCTTGCCACCACTCTTCAATTCTCAACTTCTGTGAGATACAGTTTTAAAGGTGCCACAAATGAGTGAGATCAGTCAGCAATTGTTTGTCAGTCTGGCTCATTGCACCTAACCTAATGACCTCTAATTCCATCCATGTTGCTGAAAATGGCAGTTTGCATGCTTAAGAATGGACAGTGTTCCATGATGTTCACACTCAACATTTTCTTTATGATTTCAGCAGAGAATGGATGATCTGAATATTTTCTTTTCCTAGCAATTGTTCATGAAGCTACAGTGAACTTTTAGTGAGATGTATATTTTGTATACTGATTTCATTTTCTTTGAATTATTATTAGTACTGGAGAGGCTGGGTCAAATAAAGTCAGCAATTGCTTTTATCACGTAATAAATTTATTGCAAGAAGTGAGAGTTTAAATTTTTTATTCTTCTCCAAAGAGCATTGTTGCCACTTTGAAATTACAGTTTTCAGACTACAGCTTGGTTGGAATACAACTATCCTTAATGGTAAGATGTCATTCTTGGGTGCAAAAGAAAGATGGATACTGTTTTTGAATCCAATCTGTTAGTCTGTATCATTTTATTGGTAAATTGAAACCACTAATATTGAGAATTATCAATGACCATTGTTTATTAATTCTGGTCATTTTGTTGTTATGGTGTGAGCCCTCCCCCCTCTTTGATGTACTGTTCTGGGATTATTTATTCCTTGTATCTTCTTATATGTTGTTAAACTTTTCAGACTGAAGTTTTCCTTCTAGTGCCTTCTGTAAAGCTGAACAGTATAATTTGTTTAAATTTGCCTTTATTATGGAATGTTTTTCTTTCTCTGTTGATTGTAATTGAGAGTTTTGCTGGATATAGAAGTCTGGGCTGGCATCTTTGATCTCTCAGTTTGTAGAACATCCATGCAGACCATTCTATCTTTCAGGATCTCCACTGAGAAGTCAGAAGTCATTCTTATTCTCCTGAATTCATAATGTACTTGATCTTTTATTTTTACAATGTTTAATATCCTTTGTTTGTTATATGTGTTTTTATTATTATAATATTATTATTATTATTATTATTACTATTATTATTATTATTATTATTATTAATTATGTGTCATGGGGAATTTCTTTTCTGGTTCTGTCTATTTAGTTTTCTCTATGCTTCCTGTACCTTGATAAACACGTCCTTCTTTAGGTTGGGAAATTCTGTTATAATTTTGTTAAAAATATTTTCTGTACCATTTAACTGGGTTTATTCTCCTTCCTCTATCCCTGTAATTCATAAATTTAGTCTTTTCAAGGTGTAGCAGATTTACTGGATGTTTGGACCAGGATCCTTTTTGATTTAACATTTTTTTTGAGTGAGCTATGCCTTTATTCTCTCTTGTCTTCAACACCTGAGATTTGCACTTCCATTACTTGTAATCTATTGGTGAGGCATACCTCTGAATTTTTTATTTGATATGTTAAATATTTTATTTCCAGTTCTTCTTAGGTTGGGTTTTCTTTAGTGATTCTATTTCTACTTATATGTTATGAACTATTTTTTTATTTTATTCAACTGTTTCTTTATGTTATCATGGTCTTCATTAAGAGATTTGTTTATATCCTTTATAATGTCATTGATCATGTTTATAATTGGTATTTCAAAGTCCTTATCTTGTGCTTCAGCTATATTGTGTTTCTCAGGATCTACAGCAATAATGTTCTATGGCAGAGATATTGTCTTGCATATTCATGGTTTAGTTTTTGTTTTATTGCCTTTAGTTTTTATTATTACTCTCTTTTGTCTTTAGCTTTTTATTTGCTGAGGTCTAGCAATATGGAATTACAATGTCTGAAGTGTTTCTTGATATTGATATCTGGTCTTGTCTGTGTTGGAAATACTATTATTTGGTTGCTGTTGTCCACTTTGGATCCTAGACAAGTGAGGTGGCTATGGAGTCCCTTGTGGAGCAGGTTTCTGCAGGTTGGTTGGTAGCAAAAGGAATAGACTTGGGCTCGGAGGAAAGATTGCAGAGACTGTGAGAAAGCAGTAGGAGTACCTGGTCTCTACCAAGAGCAGGGTTCCCAGGGAGTAGAATTGTGGTGGGCGAAAGGGCTTCTGCACGTAGGCTGCAGTAAGACAAAGAGTAAGTCTGGACAGACAAGGATGAAATGACTAGGAGGACCCTGGATCCACACCAAGAGGTTGAGGCTCCAGTGAATTATGTTGTTATTGCAGCCTGTAAGACCAGCTTCCAAGGCTGCTGCAGGGTTGTAAAGCGAAATCCTCAGAGAAGTGGGGCTTCAGGACCTTTTTCTATCTGAGGGTTTTAGGAAAGGAACTCACACATTCTGAGGGTAACTTTATTTTCTCATGCTGAATTGTGCCTATTTTCTCTTTTGGCTCTTCTCATGCTGTTTCATTTACATTGTTCTTTTTCATTCCTCTCTCCTCTCATGTCTTTTTTTTAGGTTATACATCCCAACCAATTGTTTCATGCAATATAAGAGTTTTAACTATTCAAGAACATCTGCAGGCCTCCTTTGCAGCTACAGAGTCAAGTGATCTTCTGTAGCCTTGACTAGTCAGAATTTATTTTCACAAGTTGAAATCAGTAATTAGTGTAAGAAATTTTTCATTTGCCAGCTAGTAATAGTTGAGCTGTATTTGTATTTACAACCTAGCCAGGCAGCTCAGCTGTGTGTCTCTGTGATAGCAAGGCACCTGGTCTAATCTAAAGCTCTTCTGAGGCTTTGTTTCACCTCATGATGTACAAGAAACCTGTAACTGCAATTCTCAGCATAAAGATTAAAGGAATGTAAGCCAGTCTGGACTGCAGTGTTTTCCTAAATCATAAATCTAAGCTGTCATTAAAGCAGCTTCTTAGTGGAACTCAATAGGCCTTGACTGTGTCAAAAATTATATAGCATCTTCTTGACAATCCACAGATAAATATGTAGATGAGATGTATTCATGAGACAAACACATACAATAAGGCAGTGGGAGACTCCTCACACAATATACATAATATCTTTT